>PVJL010002909.1:0-176265 GCA_004026885.1 Lyroderma lyra
AAAACAAAAATCCAATTAAACACTTAAAAAATATTAAAGAGTAGGAAATACTACTTGAGCTAAGCTTTAATATAAAGTTTTGCTATTTCAGCAAAACTTGACATTTGCTATTTCTTCTGTCTGCAACTTTCTTCCACCAGATATATGTATAACTTGTTCTCTTCCTTCAGTTAGATCTCTATTCAAATGTCATATCCCTGACCCATCTACCTAAAATAGTCCCCCTCCACTCTCTACTTATCTTGATTTATTCTTCATGACACATAATGGTACTAGACATTGTATTTTATATTCATTTTTGTATTGTCATCTTCCCACTAGATAGTAAGTCTGAGGATCAGGATCTCTGACTCCTTTGGTTACCACCATATTCCCAGTACCTAAAATTGTACCTAATACACTGTAGGATCTCACTAGTTATTAATTCAGAGAATGAATCAATGAAATTAATTCAAGAATGGCAGAAAGAAAGCTGGTAGGAATCAGAACTCTTAAGAAAGTGACTAAAGCCATATACAAGGATGGCAAAGATCAGCTCCTATACTAATGTAAACATCAGTTACATTAACTAAAATTAATATACTTTTGGTTCTTGTCCTAAAAGAAATGTCTTGTATGTGTATTTTCCTCTAGTGGAAGTAGTTTACATAACTCTGAATTTTATCTTCTGGGTACCATGGGAACAGCATGCTCTCTGTAATTAGTCATCCAATTTAAGAAAATTTCAAACATTGCCCAGAAGAAACAACCTCCAGAGACCCTAACTAGTATTACTGGTGGCTTTTGATACAGTCCTTGAAATTATAAAGTTGAATATCAATAAACTCAATGAGTGGAAGTAATGATATAACTATTTCGCCTTTGAGAAATGAAATTTCAATAATACACTAATCATCCATTCCCTAACTGTGCAGAAGAGAACTTGTACACTTGTATGTTGAATTGAATTGAGTTCATTAAAAAAGTTTTTTAGTAGGCATAAGCAAGAACCTACTGACCCTAAAAGAAGAATTATTACCACAATGGTTGTTGAATCATCAATTCCAGGAATATTTTAAATCCGTTTTTTAAATCCCTGTTGTTAGGAAAATCTAGATGTAGATATATTTTACTCAAGAGATGGACCACATGACCCCTTTACACACAGGAACTGAATTGAGTCCCTCCAAAATTCGTATGCTGAAGCCCCAACCCCCAATGTAATCCAGGTTTATTCACGTGCCAGTGGCACCACGGTATGTGTTTCAAGAGAAAAAGCAGAAGCACACATGACCTCCTGAGCCTTAAGCTAAGAGGCGCAGTGTCACTTCTGCCACTTTCTTTGGCCCAAGCAAGTCAAAGTTTATGGATACAGGCCGGCCGCTAATTGTGGCCTTCAATGCAATCTGTTCGCATTAGAGAACCTGAACAAGCAATTTACAAAGTGAATATGTGAATGGAAATTGAAATGGGAGGCGGGTACCATATGGGGATAAATCAGGGCTGACATTTCTTAGGCGTAATTATCATAATTTAAGTAATAGTTATACATAGACAGGAGTAAGAGTAGCGAGATTATCCTAATTTTCTTAATGAAAGAAAATTCTCTTCTTTAAAAAATATTAAAGGAATTTAAATGAAAAGGATCTTAATTACATAACCTTAACGTGGAGATTTTTTTCAATGTCTGAAGTAAATCATTTCATGTTGTGCTGAAATCTGTGAGTTTCATTTCCCCCCTCCTGTTGTATGAATACTTCTTTGTAATAATTCTCTTTGTGAGCATAATAACTACCCAGCCAGTCTGCCAGTTCTCTCTGAGTGGGAGGCTGTCAAATGGTACGTGAGAGTCAGGCAAACATGCACCCATCTTCCTGCATCACGACACTCACGAAGCAGCCCCAAAGCTCTCAGTAACGTGGAGACAATATGTGAGTTTTAAGCCTAAGCAGACAGAAATAGACCTGTCATGGTTGCCACGTTCCCAGATAGAGGAAGCAAAAGGCACACACAAAAAATATGTAAGCACCCTTCAGTTTCTTTTAAACCCTTAAAAACATAATTGGGTTTTTGGTAGTTTTTTTTCTAGTCTGACAATGGTTAAATAACATGAAATGTCACATTAATGCTCTTTGTAAGGAGCTTGTTTATCTTTTACAATGATAAGGAAGAATAAATGGGTATGTCATTTGACAAAGAACATTTCGATGAAAAACATAACTATGATTAGTATGCATGCACATTCAAGTATACCCCAAAATTCTACAACTTAACATAAATTCTACTGTACGTCCTAACCTTTCTATACAGGTGGAAACTTAATCTCAGACAATTCAGTGGCCCTCCGTTTTCCCTCTGAGGTGCACAGATGCTCCAGGGAGCTTACATGGTGCCAAGGTGCTGGGGGCAGAGGGCAGCCACCTGGCCTTGTCATCCATTGCAGACACTGGAACCCACCAGTCCACCTGGGCCCCAGTCACTGCCCCCTGCATATATCTCTGAGCTTTTCCTGGTTCCTGTCAACGAGACCCCATCAGGTCCACTAACTGTCTCCATTACTTCCATGTTCCTGTTCAATACACAGAAACTATTAAATTTCCTTTCCACGGAGTGTGGAAATCCTAGCTCGTCTGTTTTAAGGTCCTTTGTGGGCTCCTCCGTCAGTTCAGCTTTCCCAGGTCTTGTCATTTCTCAGAGGTTTAACTAGGAAAGGGGCACATGTCCTTCTTATCTTTGGGCCCCACAGGCCAACTGGGTTTCATCTTCCTGCCTCTCTCTGGAGCTCAGTTGTGGAAGCAAGACAAGAGACCTTTCACCTTGCACTGCACTGCACACAGGCACACTTGTCACTTCCCCTCTGACTCCTTTCCTTCTTGTATTCACACGGAATTGTTCCTACATGGTGTGTAGGGCGGACAGCTTGTCCTGTCTCATGTTTTCTCTTACAACTTCCATCGATACTATGAGTAACTTTTGTTCTTCTAAGGAGGGAAAGGGGTTAGGATGCACTTAGTGGAGGGCTTAATGGAAAAACATGGCCAACTTCTGTAAAATGACATCTGGACCTCCTTGTATGTTTAAATCTAATATGTTTAATACTATTACACTGTCTTCTATTATTTAATAAAAATTAGAAACATCACTTTATTCCTAAACAGGCTTATAAACATAGTCCTCCAAGGAGCAAAAGTCAGGAAGAGTTTCTTTTTCTATTTGTGGCTCTACATTTTCCCCATGAAATTGCCTAGCTGCTTGAAAGAAGGAAATGTCAAAAAGAAAGACAAAATATCAGGAGAAAATATTCATTAGCAATTCCACACAACCCATGGTAGTCATGTTTGCTTTCCATGGAATTATTTTTCTCTTGGAAAATATATTATAGTCTTGGACAGCACCATCAGAGTTACACTATGGCAGCCTCATCCCCAATGTGGGTCAAAATCGATTCCATCTCATGAAATACTTGATAATGGATCTAAAATAGGATAGTTAGAGAGGACAATGGATAATTTTGGACTTAGTGGGGAAAGAAGCTGACTTCCTGAAAGACAGATATGGACCTTTTCTTTGTTTAATTCTAGTATAAATACGTTGAATGGCATGTTAATAAAAATTTAAAACCTGATTTTTAAAAAATAATCCATGTCTGGACTACCCAGCTCTTCCCCTAGTTTATAAATCTGTCTGAGGCAGACAGGCTTCCTCCTTACCACAACTTACTAGGATCAGACAATACCACAAATAAGCATGACCTGGAAATGCATACCACAGACTGCGTGGGAATGCATGTATGGGTTTGTGCTTATATGTGCATCTAAGAATGTCAATCTTCATTCCAAGACCAAATAGACATTTTTTATTATTCTGATTTAATGTAATTCAGAGTTTATCAAACTAAAATTCTAGGTTTTTCCAGGTGTTTATAGTCATGTTTTGGAGGGCCAGTAAATCCTCATGATTGACAAATATCAGTATTGTCTATGCCTTTTCTCCTTTCTGTTAACTCAAGCAATTAAACATTTACTATGCTTTTAATATCTTACCCCTGAGTCCTCTGAAAGCAGTGTCTGCATAATGTCATCTTGGTTGCAGGTAGTTTATTTGGGATAATATCAGAAGAAATAGAAACAAAGAAACAGGGAAAGTGACATACAGAAGGGGGGAAAGGCAATAAAGCATGTTTTATTTAGATAATGACCACGTAAGGTAACTGGTGTTCAAATCCCTGTGAGGGATCATGTAGAACATACCTGAGAGTTAACACACTGAAGTACAAGAAAATAGGGTATTTATACACCTACTCACATCCTCATTGCTTGAGAGTTACCCCCCGGGATGTAACTCCTCTGTCACTTCCAGCCTACTCTGATTCGCAGGGGCTGAGAGCCTACGGTGGTTCTGAAAGCCCGTAGTGAACCCCACAGCATGCAACTGAGGTAGGTGCTGGCACAGTGCATACCCCATCCGCATTTGATTTATTGAATTCTCTAAAGCTGGGTTTTCTCTTCGAACAAATTATAATAATATTTGCATTGTCCTTCTTTCAGGATCTAGTACTCTCTAGGATTTTTACAATTGTATCAATTCAATTAGTCCCTGCCACCCAATGTGTAATAGGTAAATATTTACCTCAGTTACAGGTAAGAAATTGGAGACTCAGAGAAGAAAATTAATTTTTGGAACCTTCAAACCTCTTTACTGTCATTCTTTCTAATATACCAAGTTGCTTGCATTGAACTAACACATTTGAAATTTAGGAAGACCTTTGAAATGTTCAAAAATCTTTGGATTAAGCCATACTAATTCAAACAATAAACTCCATGTTGTAACTTAATCGGAACTCCTCTGACTGTGACTGGCAGAGACCCAATTTAGGCAAAGAAGGAATTTATCAATTCAGGTAACCAAAGGGTAGGCGGGGAGTCCTTTAGGTCCCCAACCTTTTTGGCACCAGGAATAAGCTTCATGAAAGGCAATTTTTCCACAGATGGAGGGATGGTTTCTGGGTAATTCAAGTGTATTACATTTATTGTGCACCTCATTTATTATTATTACATTGTAATATATAATGAAACAATTATACAACTAATCTAATGTTACCGCTGATCTGACAGGAGGCGGAGCTCAGGTGGTAATACGAGCGATGGGGAGCCGCTGTAAGTACGGATGAAGCTTCACTCACTGGCCTGCCACTCACCTCCTGCTGTGTACCTCAGTTCCTGACAGGGTTGGGGACCCCTGCTCTAAGTGACTGTTTCTGATTTTTGGTTCCCTTTGTGTCTATTATAAACCAACTTCTTCTCTAGGCTAGAGTGCACTTCCATCCTATTCAGAATTGGAAATTCTGATATTTCCTACATAACTGAGATTCTGGAGTGTCCGAATCTCCAGTCTCGATAAATGGGAAGCTGGCATCGAGCCTCTCTAGGCCAAAGTTTAAAAGTCCCAAAGAGTTCTGGTTGGCTCAGTTGCAGTCAGGCTCACACTTTTAAATAGATAACTGATGCCTGAGAAGCAGGATCAGTTTGTACTTTCATGTTTCAAAACTGTGGGGGAATTTAGAGTAAAAGCCTTTTTGGAAAAGGTAGAAGGTACATTTCTGATCAGACATATCAATTGCCTACACCAAAGGGGAAAATAATGGGAACTCCACTTTCTTAGTGTTGATATTAATTAAACATAAAAACTAAATCCTTTTCATTTTCTGTCTTTTTCCCCCCCTTACTCACATTTAACTGAGTTGGCCGAACTGCTCTAACACTGTTCAGGCACAATCATCATTTTAGTTGAGGGAAGAAATCTCTACAAAATTGAGATGCAAAATATTTTTCTAGTAAGTATTAGTTATTATCTGTTAAGGTCTTAGCTATTGCTATGAATGTCCCTTGGGTGAAAAAATAGAAACTAAAACCAAGAGAATATTAAAACAGAAAGGGAAGATAGCTAGATCACTCACCATCTTTAAAAAGGCAGTAGGGGTAGGGGTTAAAAACACAGACTTTAAAACCCTTATCCGTATTTATTCAAAATGCAGCTCTATCACAAAACTAACAGTGTGACCTTGAGCAAGTTACATTGCCTCTCTGATCTTTAGCTTTCTCATCTGTAAACTGAGCATAATAAAAATACTCACTTCAAAGTGTTGTTGTAAGCACTGTTATGAGTTAATATATCTGCACAGTTAAGGCTAGCTATTATTTTTACTATACTGGAAGTGCCTCCAATACACTGGGCTGGATATTTTTAGAAGTGGGAGAGAAGCCCAGAAGAGAATTATTAAAACAAGGTCTGACAATTAAGTTTGTGAACTCATCTTAGAAAAAGTGTTACATACCTCATTGCTGAATATCACTATAGTCATCTGCAAAGCACTCCCCTTGGGAAGCTATGCACCGACACCAGTGCCTAGTCCACCCTTCAAAGCAATTTCGGAACTCTTTTTCTGGAATGGCCATCAGAGCTGTCATCCTATGACCCTTGAAGTCCTGAATGTCATCAAAATACCTTCCTTTCAATATTTCCTTTATCTTCGAGTAAAGAAAAATGTCATTGGGGGACAGATCAGGTGAGTAGGGAAGTTCTTTCAATACAGTTATTTGTTTACTGACTAAAAACTCCCTCACAGACAGTGCCATGTGAGCTGGTGCATGGCTGTGATGCAAAAATCCTAAGTTGTTGGAAAAAGTTAAGGTTTTTTTTGTCTAACTTTTTCAGGCAGCCTTTTCAGCACTTCCAAATAGTGAACTTGGTTGACTGTCCAACTGACACAAATTCATATTGAACAACTCCTCTGATACCAAAAAAAAGTTAGCAACATCGTTTTGACTCTTGATTTGGACTGATGGAACTTTTTTGGTCAGGGAGAATTGACTGATTTCCACTGTGCACATAGATGCTTTGTTTCAGGATCATATTGGCACATCCATGTGTCATGACCAGTGATAACAGGACCCAAAATATCGTCTTGCCTCTCCAAAAGGTCTTGGCAAACTTCAACTCTCCTTTGCTTTGGTTCATCGGTGAGCTCCTTTGGGACCATTTTTGCACATACCTTTCTCATGCCAAGATTTTCAGTTAAGGTTTTCCTAATTGTTCATCTATTGAGGTTTACTTGGTCTGCTAGGCTTCTCAAAGTCAGCCAACAATTTTGACATACAATTCAACAAATTTTTGCAATGTTTTCATCAGGTCTGCTCATTACTGGCCACCCTGACCTGTCTTCATCAGTGACACTTTCTCTCCCCTCAGAAAAAGGTTTAATCCATTGGTACACTGCTGTTTCCTTCACAACATTGTCCCAATAAACTTGGACCAACATGTCCCTGATTTCACTTCCACTCTTGCCAAGTTTAACAAGAAATTTAATGTTTGTTCGTTGCTCTAACTTACGATGGCACACAAAAACACACAACAACAATAATGAATGCTCCTCAGCAAGACACCGCCACACATTGACACAAACACAGCTGTGAGACACAGATACACCAGGTTATGAAACGCTGCCGACTTGTTTGTACAGTGCTGCCAACATAAGCACTTGGTGGCAAGTTCACAAACTTAATTGTCAGACCTCGTATAAACATTTATGTTCAGGAGCTGTTTTTAAGGAATGGGATAAAAGGTTTGGGGATTATTGTAAGGACAGGAAAAGTGAAGGGGTCGGTCTTTAAGTATAATGCATGCAGTAAAGTCAGATGGGATGGAAAGAAGAAACTCCTGGAGATGGGAAAGAAGATCCATGCAGACCAGAGGTGAAGATGACTGAAAGAGATGGGATGAGTATTCACAGAAGACAGGTAGAAAGAACACATTAGAAAGAGTTTAAAGTCCAAAGAAGAACTTTGGGAAGGCTGAGAGGCCAGAAATATACTTCAGGTCGGCGAGGTTATGAAGACTGAAAGCAAGGGCCTTTGTATCAGAGACAAAACAGCTGCCCGGGAGACAGGAGAGTCAGACAGTTCTTGTGTTGGGAGAATAATTTCAAACAGCAGTTGGGACATTCTGTTCTCGCGGCTACAACTGTCAGCACTTTGGTAAGATCATGTGATTGCAAAAGATGATTAACCAAGAGAATAGATCGTCAGAGTCATTGAGGAAACAACTGCAAAAATAGTAGGCAAAAGTGCATCCATATGATCAAGAAATCAGTGCAACCCAAACAAAACTGGAAATATTCAAGTCTCAAGCACAACCTTTCAATAAGTATAATCCTCCTTGTGTCTTTGTTTAATAATCCCTATTGATGTGCATTTCAACAAGGACAGTGGGTTCAAAGTCGACAGAGCAGCTTTGAATGTGCATAGAAAATGCACAGTTGATTTATGTAGACCAGAGAACTATATTAAGATCTGAGCCTACCATCATCCAATAACAGTTTTGGCCCCCTAAATGGACTCTCTAAATGGACACTAGAAAAAGACTCCTTGAATTGGCATCTTAGCACCAATACTGTTTGCAGCCTTGGACCTTGCTTAACTTCTCCAAGCCCCAATTCCCTCATCTATAAAATTAGAATAAGGGTACCCATTTCATATGACCATGGCAAAAATTAGATGAGCAAGTATATATAAAGTGTTTATTGTACCAATGCCAGACAAAGTAAACCGTGTATGTATAAGTCTCCACTAGAATAATCTTTGCTAGGAGATGCCATCTTCCTTTTGAAACTCACTGATTAGATCCATTCTATTAACTCTCGGTTTTGACATAATATACTTAAAGGTAAGAAGCTACAGATATTTCATTTGTTTTTTTTATTAACTCTATTGGAGTGGGGTGACATTGGCTAGTGAAATTATAAATTATTTCAAAGTGTTCTTTTTCTTAATAACTATTTTATTTGTTTAGAAAAATAGATAAAAATGAGAGTAAGGGGGGCAAAATACTAAGCCAGCACAAATGTCCCAATAGTGGGTGCGTGTGGTCATCACTCACAAGTCATCAAATGAAAGACATTCCACGTACACAGTCACACTGACCATATTCCTCATGTCGATTACAAAGACCTACATCCCTTCAGGTAAAAGTCTTAGATTTGTATCAGTCCCACAGGGCTAACACACTATCTACATCTCAAAGTTTTATTTTTAATTTGGATGAGTTTCCAGGAAAGAAATGCTTAAAGAGCTATGCATTTGTACTTTCTAGGGACACCAATAACCTAAGGTGTCATATCAGAGGGTCCATCCTCTACTGCAATAGAGACTCCCAGAGGCATTTTTTCAAAACAGCAGGGACTGCACAAGCAGAATAGTCTGTCCGAAGTGGTAGACATCTAGGTCCTGGAAATGGCCGCTCACTCGGGCAAAGCCTCCAGCCACATTTCGTCCCGTGACAAACACAGACCTCAGGGACATATCCCTGTACTATTTGCAACTGAATAGAGGTCGTGGCTCAGAAAAGACGTTTCAGTAAAAGGACCTTCCCATCAACAAATAACAGATGTCACCCCAAAAAGTCTAACAATAAAAATATAAGAAAAAGAAAGACCTTTATTCAAGGTCATGCCAATAAAAAGGGAGACACCCCCCCAAAAAAAAAAACAAATACCCTCCAAACCCTTTGAACAAGTCTTTTAAAAATGGGAATAAATAAATAAATAATGAATATTCATTGAAGAGAATAAAAAATAAAGAATATTCAAGCAAAATTTTCCATGGTCATTTATAATATCAAAATAGTAAAAACTGGAAAACACTGCTTTTTCGGGCCTAAGGCAGTCTCAGTTTTCCTTTCTCCAACATGGCAATTATCATCTTAGAATATTTCTCTCTGCTAATTGCACAATCAGTAAATAATTAGGCTCCAGCCTTAGAAGAAAAACTCTTCTAAATAGATATTCCCTAAGGACTCAAAATCGATTGAGATAAAGGCCAATCACCTAACTCCAGATTGAGATGAGACAGGTGTCAGAGTGCTGGCAGTTACAAAGAGAGCTTTTGAAACAATCTTGTAATTGTGGAGGAGACATTGCTGTTTTCTCACAGCAAGGCTATGGCAATACTTCTGCCTTTTAGTTCAAGTCAGTGGTCCATTCATTATATCCTCTTTAAATTTGTATAAATTTAGTTTTTAAATTTAGTTTTGCATTATAGTTGACATATAATATTGTATTAGTTTCAAGTTATATAAATAAATGGCTAGGTATTTTTATAACTTATGAAGTTGTCATCCCACTAAGTCTAATACCCACCTGGTACTATACATAGTTATTACACTGTTATTGACTATATTCTTTATGGTGTATTTTACATCCCTTGACTATTTTTATAATGGCAATCTGTATTTCTTAGTTCTACTCACCTTTTCATCCTTCTTTGACTAAATTTAACATGGCTCCTGAGTCTGAGCTATCCCAGGCTAAAAGCTCGCCCACAATCCCCATCTCCTCCTAGTTGTGCCCCATTTGACTGTTCCACCAGTCCTTATTCCACCGCTTCCCTGAGCCCCTTTTGACTCCATATGTTGGGTCTGATTCTCCATGAAGCCCTGTGGAATGGGCCACAGTCCTGTACCTTCAGCCGACTTCCGGGACGCCACTTCCTCTTTCCGAGCTCTAGCCTCCTACAGCAGCGCACTCAGCCATGCAGCACCTGGCCGGTTCAGCCTGTCGCTGGAATGACTTCCTTCTAGCCAGGAGAGTGAGAGGGGAGTTTCAAACAAATGTTGGCATTTCAGCAGGCCAGCTACAACACAGTGCCTGAGCAATAGACCATCTCCAACCAGACTGTAGTCAAATTGTCTGTGACCATCGGGGCTGCAAGAGATGGTGACTTTCAATTACCGTTCCAAGTGTCGGTCCTTGTGCAGAAAGCAATTTGTGGATGTTAGGGGCAACACATCAGTACTTTTGGATAAGGATCTCCCTAGAAAAATACTGCCAGGTTGGAGGGAAGTCAGACACGAGATAGGAACACTAACTCTAACTGGATTGTTGGGATTGAGTCTTTAATCCCAGTTACAAGAATTGGGGCACACAGGTCTGGGGTCGTTTGGTGCTAAAACGTGCCATGGTCCTTTACTACTTTAAAGAAAGTCCAACCCAGTTGCAGTGGAGGTGACAGTAGAAACAGGACGAGCTGTTTCCAAGTCTGGCTTTGCCAAGACGTTTTCCCTTCAGCCCCATCCTGTTTCCTCCCACTTCTGATTCTGATGGTAACAGCTAAAGGAGAGAAAGTTTTACTCAGAGCTGCCATCAAACTCCCACCCAAGCGTGACTGCCAGGAGGCAGATAGGCTTAGCACTTACGCAGTTCCCATGAAAAAAAAGAAAGCTTCTGCCTGTTTTATTGTTTGGTTTAGTCAGACAGATAGAAATCTCAGATGATGCTGATATGAGTAATGAAGTAATTTATACACTGGGTGCCAGCAAATTGATCTTCACGTAATGTGACATACTACATACACAGGCATGCTCTAAGCAATCAGTACACAGACAGTAAGTGCAATGGGAGAAATACTTCATCTTATCTTTTTTACTTAGTTTTAAATAAGGGTTTTAAATTCTCCTTGATGGTGACCAATGCTTCCTGATTTGCCTGGGGTCTTTGCAGTTGGAGCAATGAAAATCCCTCATCCCTAGAGCATCCCCTGCATCCCGCCCCACTTCCATGCAAACCAGGATGGTTAACCCCCTTAATGAGAATTCAGAAACCTGGATTGGAGCCTTTCTGTACCACAGATTAAATGGGAAGTTTAGGGCATATCAGTTAACATATTGGATCCTCAGACACAATCTAAAGCAAGTTTAAGACCTACGTAAAGCATTCCATTGATCTTTTCATTGCATATATCAAAGGTTCTCAACCAAGAAATAAGCCCTGATCAAGTTGACAATGCACTGTAGAATTGTACGCCTGAAACCTATGTAATCCTTGCTAACAGATGTCACCCCAATAAGTCTAACAATAAAAATGAAATTAAAAAAAAAAGAAATAAGCACTGACACAAAGTAAAGCAAACCCTGAAGAGTGTCAAAACGTTCCCTCCCCCTCCCACCCTTTGTTCGGAACCACAGACAGAAGGTTCAATAACAGATCCAGCAACAACTGAGTAGCTTCAAACATTTCAGTATCTATTAGAAAATTTATTCACTTTTAGTATGAAGTTAATGTATATTTAAAAATAATTATTTTATTATTGTTAGTTTTAGGTGTACAAAACAAAATAGTGCTTAGACATTTACACACCTCACCAAGGGATAAACCCAACAAGTCTGCTACTCGTCGACATAGCTATTACAGTATCTTTGACCATATTCCTTATGCTATTCTTTACATCCCATACTGTATACAGTAAACTCCCTGTTAAATGGAACTCTAGCAACCAGCACTCTCAAGCAACTGGCAGAAAAATGAAAAAATAATAATGTAAATGAAAATTACAATAAAATCTCAGCATGTCATGCAGCTGCACATCATGCAAAACCTGACTTTTTGTGAGAGGCGTACGGCCTCAAAGCTTTAAGTGGATATTCATTCATCTTTCAAAAACGCTGCACGCAGGTTTGTCAGGACAGTATCATCTACTGATGTAGATCCCAAACTATCCACACCCACCTCTCCCGATCCTGTCCTAGTACATCATCAGGTCCTGAGGGTCCTGGTGCGATGTCTGCCCAGTAAACCTCTACCCTTACTGTAATAGTTTTTAAGTGTGCGTGTGTGTGTGTGTGTGTGTTTCTAAGTTACTTGAAGTTTAAAAAATCATGTTAGTGAAGCTTATTAAGTTGAAAAGTTTATTGCCTGCCATTTAACTAAAACTGCACACTGCATTCACGAAGATGTTTTTATAATAAAATAATGTTACTTAAATCAAGTTTGTCTTCATTTGTTTTTAATAACTGTATTTCAGTATGAATATCAAGGCAATACAGAGTTCACGGAATGGTATAGTATGGGGTATAGTATTAGTTAGGCCTATTTTTAATAGTAACTCTCAAGCAACCAGAAACTACATTTACCCAGCATCTACCAGTCCCCGTGGGTGACGGTTAACTGAGAGTCTGCTGTACCCAATCGTTTATACATCCAATAACTACGTACAGTACCAGGTGGGCACTAATCAGGGGGATTACTTTGTAAATTATATAAATGTCTAACCACTATGCTGTACACATGAAACTAATGCAATATAAAACAATGTTTATGATCAAATATAATTTTAAAGTTTTTAAGTAAAAAAATAATAAGTGATTTAAAAAGAAATAATAGAATACTTTCCCTCCCCCATGCCTTATGTGACAGTTAATGCTATGTGTCAGCTTGACGGGGCGAAGGGCCCAGCTAGCTGGTAGAACATTATTTCTGGAAGCACCTGTGATGGTGTCTCCGGAAGAGCTTAGCATCTGCCTCAGTGGACTGAGTGAAGACTGGCCTCGTCAATGCGGGTGGGCGCCAGCAAGCTGTCGAGAGATGGAGTAGAACAGAAAGGCAGAGGAAGCAAGGTGAGGCCAGTCTCTGCTGTCTCTGCTTCTGCCCAGACACCCTTCTTCTCCTGCCCTGGGACGCTGGCTCCTCTGGTTCTCGGGCCTCCAGGCTCAGATAAGGACTTACACCGTCGACCCCTCCCCACTTATTGATGAGGGCTGTCCGGAAAGTATCCAGTCCCATAACTGGTCTTGTTACATTGACAATGGCTGAGTTTTTTCCGGACAGCCCTCATGTACATCTGCAAAGACCTTATTTCCAAATACCCTAGCTCTAACACCACATTCGCAAGTACAAGGGTTGGGACTTGAACTTACCTTTTAGAGGGACACACTACAACCCACAGAAGATATTAAAAGAGAAAACAATCTGTTACTTCACAAACTGAGAAGTGATATTGTCAACAGAAGTTTAACATTCGATTGCACAAAGCCTCTCCTCGCTCTCATTCAGTTCTGACACTAAGAGCAGAGTCCCCTTCAATTTGAAAATACATGTTCAAAAAATAAATGGTGGTCATTAGAGTGATGAAGTTGCAGGGACATAGAGGCCTGAAGGTAGCTCTAAAACCTAGCTTAATGACTAAAATGTTCTTCGTGGTTTCTGCAGTGATTAGTACTAAAGCAACTTTTTTCCTTACTATCCTATTTATCATTTAAAAATATTGGTTCCAAAATATTTTTTTCTACCCAAAGGGCTGTTTTTAAAAACGCAAATGGAGACAGCTTTGCTGTATTATTCCCTATTTAGATGTGACTCACATACCAAAACTAGAGAAAAATGAAAATCACTTAATCTGATAAAAGCCAAAACAAGTAAAGGCTGTTGGGGGTGGCAATCTGCCTCAGAAAAAGCAAAGTGTGTGTGTGTTGTTATGACAGAGTAATTGGGGGGGGGGGGAAGACTATATATTTGAACTTTGGGTCTTGTGTCCTTTTTATTTATCTTTTTTCTTTTTTTTTTTTTTTGCATATTAAAATTGTGGAGACTGTTTATAGACAGGAGAAAAATCTCAACTGATTTTCTATGTACAAACTTATTTTGACATGTCTAATACGAAAACTGTAAATGTGACTGTAACAATGTAAACGAGGAACTGTGTATTTGATCACTAATATAATTATTCATATAATAATTAATAACCAAGAAAATATGTTGCCTAGATGTTTATCATTGGTAGAAATCACTCAAAAACGAAAACTGCCGTGTCTTCAAGGTAAATAGCTACGTCGTTTAGAAAAATAACTTCAATGTCCTTGGGTTTGCATGATCTAAGCATAATAATCTCTTGGCTTATTTGATGGAAAATCCAGGGCACGCTGGGTTCAGGAGCTGGAATAAAGTCACTGAGACCCAAAGCTCAGCTCTGCTTCCCTCTGTGGACTTCATGGCCATTAGCCTCCAAAACAATCATGTTCTCCTATCTGCCCTATCGTTCACTCTACTCCGGTCACACAGGCCTCCTTGTTATTCCTCTGAAAGGCGTGTTTCTGCCTCAGGACTCTTGCATTTTCTGTTTCTAGTGCCTGGGATGCTTCCCCCACACGCTCACACACACACATAATGAGACAAGACACTCTGTTTTCAACTTCTTTCAGTGACTTTCAAATGCAGTGAAATAACAATCTATTCTGAGTTTCCCACAATGACGCCAGGTAGCAGTATTACGACCCATGTGGACTAGTAGGCTCAAGATCCAAGAGTTTGGAAGTGCTAAACCAGATCCATAAGTCCAGTAACCACAAGGGCCCTTGCACTTCCCCACGCACTTTGTGGACTACAAGTAACAGAAGATGTTGCCCACGTTCATCTCTATCCTTCAAACACTCACTATTCTTCTCACAAGAATTAAGTTTATCTACACCTCTCCATATTACTAATTTGGCTTCTAAGACCCCAGAGATAATCAATTCCATAAATTTTCTGTTCACTTTGCACTGCCATGTGTCCAGTGTGGACTGAAGAATTGCTCAGCAGGTGCACGTGGGAATCACACAGTTAGCATGTGCTTGCTTACTCTAGTTATCACGTCTGTTAACCATTTCCCCTCTGCGGACAGCTTTATTCTGACCTGCTTTGGTCTGCCTCTTAACAAAGGCATTTTCCTAGGTTCCAAAACATTCACTTCTGTCTGTAGGTGACACACACAGACAGCTACAGTGCTGTCTTCTTGGTGGAGAAGCATGATCATTTTGTACAAGCTCCAGGCGATGTTCTCTGTGTTATTTCCTTCCATGAATTAAGACCCTTTGGGGCTTCTTATATTATAACTCAGTACTTAAAATTTTAAAGTCATATCCTAGATCAAGCATGTCTAACCTGTGGCCCAGGACGGCTTTGAAGGCAGCCCAACACAAATTCTTAAAACATTATGAGATCTTTTGCAACCTTTTTCTTAGCTCATCAGCTATCATTAGTGTTAGTATTTTTCATGTGTGGCTCATGAGAATTCTTCCGATGTGGCCCAGGGAAGCCAAAAAGTTGGGCACTGCTGACCTAGATTATTTCCCTGAATGCATTAAGGAATTAATGCAATATATGGAATATCTGAAGATCTTACAAGTAAAAATATGATCTTACCCCAAATTTAAGTTTTACTCTCCCTCTGTACTTCCCATTTGATTTATATCCTTAGAGTATTAATCAAAATCTTTTCAGTTGAGAGTTTCAGAAACTAATTCAAACTTGCTAAAGCAAGTAATAATAATGTAATAATAATTTCTTGGCTATTCTGATGAAAAATCCAGGGTGTGCTGGGTTTAGCTTTGGATATGCTGGGTTAAAGAGCTCAAATGAAGTCATTGAGACCCATACCTTGGTTCCGCTTCCCTCTGTGGACTTCCTGGTCAGGATCCTCAAAGAGAAGAGATTCTTTTAAGCCTATACCATCCCACCTGCCTGCAGCTTTGGCTGAAAGACCAAATTGGGTCACCTGAATCAAACACGGTAGCCAGAGGAACTACGTATGTGATGCTCATAGGTCTGGATCCACCGCTCATGATAACAGTAGCTACAGGTTATTTCCTCAAGTAAAATAACAATAATAGAAACTGTAAAATATAACAGTAACCGAATACTATTACTCAAAGAAATGTAAAGAGATCTTCATGTGTGTCGTTTTGTGCAAAGGATGGTACGTTTAGCTGACTGATGGAAAAGTGGTGAGAATTCACATCGCTGAGCATCATATTTCATTTTACATCTCTCTGTGTTAGCTGATGCTGTTTTGTTCTACAGATGAGAAAACTGAGGCATGGAGGTGATCAACAACCTCCTACCTAACAAGAGACAGAGCCAGCCCTGGAACGAGCTCTTCAAGCTCTCAAGTCCATGTTAGTTTTCCTCACCAGGAGGCCCAGCACTCCTGCCACTGAAAGAAGGTCACTGAATGCAGTCTAGACAAGAAGGTGGAAAAGTTTTTGTGACAAGGAAGCTGCTGTAGTGTCCTTCATGTTGGTCACACTCTAAGCCATGCCTGAACCCAGGAGGCCAGTAAAAAATAATCCTTTTACACTGATTGGAAGGGAAGACCAGTTTATAATCCAAGGAGTTCACAGAAAATGGTATTATGTTAGGATATTTTAATATCACATAATTTTTCTTTGATGTCTGAAAAAAAAGTATGTCTGTTCATATTAACTCATATGTATGTAAAGGCTACAAAATAGGGCAATGATTTAAATTGAAAGAATAACCATGTTGTCTTTTCGAAGCTATACAAGAAGTAAAAATACAAATATACATGTAACACAAAATATTGTTCTACCTCTACACTGCTCATGGGAATGCAATCTGGTCCAACCACCATGGAGGACAGTATGGAGCTTCCTCAAAAAACTAAGCATAGAGTTACCATATGACCCAGCAATCCCACTTCTGAGTACCTACTCCCAAAATTTGAAAACCTTAGTCCACAAAGATATGTGTACCCCCAGGTTCACTACAGCATTATTCACAGTGGCCAAGTCATGGAAACGGCCAAAGTGCCCTGTGACAGATGACTGGATAAAGAAGCTGTGGTGCATATACACAATGGAACATTACTCAGCTGTAAGAAAAGAGGAAATAGGGCCACTTATGACAACATGGATGAACCTTGAGACCATCATGCAAAGCAAAATAAACCAGACAGAAAAAAACCAAGAACCATAAGATTTCACTTATTTGTGGAACACAAAGCTGAAAGCAACAAAGAAATAAAAATTCACAGACACAATTAAAAGTTTAGTGGTTACTGGTCATCTGAGGGTGTGGGGGAGGGGGATGAGAGAGAAGGGTCAGGGTCTCAAATATATGGTGATGGAAAGAGAACTGACTCTGGGTGATGAACACATAACACAACACATAGATGATGAACTGTAGAACTCTACACCTGGGACCTATGTAATATTTACTAACCAATGTCACCCCAGTAAATTTAACAATTAAAAAATAAGTGTTGTTCTATTCAAAGATGCAGACCTTTCTTGCTTTGTTTCCCTGCCTAAGTGATCTAAAAACAGTCTTCCTGGGTACTTTGAACTCCAATTTGAAATTAAATAATTTCCATGGGAACTGGGGCTAAAGAGAACATCTTAGAGCTCATTAAGTATTATGCCACTTAAATAAGATGTTTGATTTTCCTTGTTCTCCCTTTTGCTAGATAATCAATAACTACACATTTCTTAATGATATAACTCCTGGACAAGCCTGGAAAAGGATGTTTGATTAATCCACAAAAATTCCTCCTGCTATAGAACTCAACATTAATGTTTAAAAAGAGATGCTTTGCAGCTCAAATGAAGCAGAAAAGGAATCCAAATATTCCCAAAGTAATTCAGCCTTTTAGCCACAGAAGGAAACTCCTATACCGAGATTCTAGAATTTGTCTTTGTCTTGATAATTGTCCAGCATGTGTTTTCATTCTCCCAAATGCCGCATCAGAGTCACAGATGGCAGCATGATTTGAGCAGGTTGGAGCTTCTGTGTTCCTTAATCCAAATCCCAAATTAGATGGAGTTGATATTAACCTCTCAGCCTCCCACCCCAGTGTTCCCCTTCCTGCTCCTGGCTATGCTGCCTGGTTGAACTTGCAACTGTTTGACCCCATTAGATTGTTTCCCAGCACAATTAAAGTGCCAAAGAGTGCCAGTAATGTCAACACCATTGTCCAAGCACCTTTAGCATTTCCTTTCTTGTGTCCATTTGTACTCTCAAGTCTACACTAATTGAGGTTGTCAGGAGAACGCTGAGTGGCGAGTTCTGCCCATTTATAAGATGTAACATTGATGGTAGATTTAGGCTTAGGGTTTAAGGACTAAAATATTATACTATAGGTTGTTTCCACATATTATGAAAATATTCATCTAATATCTAAACATTTGGCTGAGGATTTTTTCCATTTTTCATTTTTTATCTAGATGCTTGATATGTTTTTCGATGTGACCTTAAATCTTAAAACTACAAAACTGCGTATATTAATACATTTAATGTATTAATATTTAAAGATGTTAATGCACCAAATTTCAATAACCATGGAAATACTAATTCTGACACAGAGATGTGAAGATTGTACCTTTTAAACTGTTAACTTCTTTTTACAGTTCAATAAGAAATTATTGACTATTTGCTATGTGAAAAAACATCGGTCTGGGAATTTAAGGGATACAACAAGTCTGAAAGGAACTGCCCTCAAGTTCAAGTACGTAACACACTGATTAACTGGTTGATCCAAATGTATTCTTATAATACATGTTACTTTGCTGTAAAAGATCTCTGCTTACAGATGCTATGAATTCTGCCTTTTTTTCCCTACCAGTTTCCATACATTTGTGGGTGATAACATGCAATTTCTGGGCTTGGTTTAATGAATTAATTTAATTAAAAAAATACATAAACACTATGTTCTGGACACTATACATGGCATGGGGATAGAGAGAAAGATATCTTCCAACTGGCACGCTATGTACTGTATGGTAGATGAGGCCACCCAACAAAATCCACAAGTATAACGTCGTGTGGAGTGCGCCATGGAGGCACGCACACGGTGTCCTGGTGAGCACTGATTAGAGGCCCCTGTGCTTACATTTTTATGTTCCTCTGTACTGAGTTCCAAATTCAAACTTTCTCCTTGCTAACCTACTTCTGCCTAGTTGGGGTATCCCAGTATTCTAACTAATCAGACCCCTGGAAGAAGCGAATAATCAAATAGACTTTTAAATCTGGCTCCACCAGTGACAAGCCATGTGTCCTTGGACAAATTGTTTTACCTTCTCTGAAACTGAATTTCTCCCTCTGTAACTTGGAGATGTTAATATGTTGCATATATTTGATGTGAGAGTGAAGGGGAGATAAGTAAGGTGGCTACAAAGTGCCTGAGTATAATCCATGTGAGTACTCTGCCCCACACAGCCACAGTACAAATCACCTTACTGGTCATGTCTCATCTGGCTTCATTAACTGGTCTGACTTACAAAGACAATAGCGAACATTTATTGACTATATACAATGGGCCCAGTCATCTAACCTTCTGGCTCCAATTGTGACCAGCAAGCACCCTGTTGTATCCCTGCATTCTCATTTCTATCTTTGGTTAGTCTAGCCTCCAGTCACGTCCTGGCTTACTCAGGTTGTTGCATTTGTGCAGTCTGACAGATCTCTGACTGCACCTTACTACCCATTACCCCTGACTTGAGGCCTCTTGCTCTGAGTGTTACATGGGAAGGCAGAGTTTCCAGGCACAAGCCCACAGGGATGACCACACTCCTGGGAACGATAGGCCTCCCCCTCCACAGTCTCTTGTTTCTCTTTCAAAATGCCTCCTGCCCATATGCTACCCAACTGTTGAAACTAGTCTTGTGATCAAATTCTGCCAAAATGGCACTGGTTGGGATAAGCACATGGAAATCCTTTAACTCTTTCCTGTCTGCTATTTATAGCTTATACTTGTGGTCTAGGAAGAAGAAAATTGGCCATTTAACTATACTGTGAGTAGAGTAAGATAAATGTCAGTTAAAAAAATAATTAGAATGTTATTTTGAGAAAGATTTTTCACAGAATCTCAAGGGACCCAGGCCTGGCTTCTCACGATGTGTTTTGTTAACCACCTGACACGGAGTGTAAGCACACAGACCTTGATAAACTGCCAATACTCTCTTATTGCTTATCTATCTGTTCTACTTCCTAAAGCATCTACTCTATTTCCTTTTCCCTTTCCTCTGAAGAAAAGCTGTGCTTCTGTGAACATACAACCTATCCCGTGATCCTCTACATGAAGGAAGGAAAAGACTGACACAAAACTACCTGGACTCTTCAATCTGTGGCTTATGCCACAAACCAAACAGCTGCTTCGCAATGACAGCTCTTAGAAGGCAGAGGGCAGGGAGGTGGCAAGCTAAGCAACCAATCACTACATTATTTTCATTACAATGGAAAGTTGTAAAGACATCTCCTACCAACAACCACACATTTATCCATTTGGTTCATGGTTCGGCGGAGTCAACCCCAGGGGCGATGTTCAGAATTGAGTGTTTTGGGTATAATCAATTTAAATCGAACAGACTCTAACAAATCCCATAATATGATATTTAGATAACCTTCCTCTCAACTGGATAAAACATTTCCACTTCCCTCTCCCAAAGCTGAGGTAAGTTTTGAAAAGGAGAGTTACTACCCTCCTTCAAAAAGGTCAGAGAGGGAGGGAAGGAGGGAGGAAGTGGGGAAAGAGGAGGCGAGAGTATGATTCTGACACAGTTCTTCAGTTGGATTTCTTCTTCTTTTCCAGAAGACATCCAGCAACTGGGCTATGCTTGCAGAAGGTTCATTCAACTCTCCAAGGCTACATTTGTCTAATATACAGTTGATGCTTAAGAATATCAAATAAAGAACAATCATTTCCTGGGAATTGAGCTGTCCCTCAATTTGGATTTTACAAAATGTGTTTGTTCCTCCAGTACCGACACCAATCTAGACTTTGGTGAGCCACTCGTCCTATAGGACGGATTCTTTTAAGAGCAAGCCCCAGCTCCAGGAAGCACCTTTGCTTAAATGTACGTGGGCAGCAATTCAAGCAGTTTGCTGCCTAATAACCTTGCTACTATCTTGCTGCTGTTTCTGTTTCTTCTCCAGCTCTCCTCTTGCTTTGGCCCTAAAGACTGATGCACCATTTCATCTGCATTTTCAGAAATCCAGTTTTCTTTTTGTAACTCTGGCTCGATGCTGCCTCCCAGCCCACTATTTCCATACACTGATAAGCTTATAGAGAGTCCCCGCTTGGGCAGCAAACTCGTGCTTGGCTCTCAAAGATGCACCCAAGCATTCACAGCCCCACTCCATGAGCTCCAACCCCAATCAGAAACGAGTTAGGTCAGATTACCCTGTCTCAGAATTTGAATCTTTATCAAAAATTTCTAATACTGGATTTCTAGTTTTAAAAGAGTCCCAGGATAGCAAGATACAGGGCTGGCCTGATATAAATATCTAATTCGTTTCAATCATTGGGAAAGCTAAGTTCTTCACCAAGATATTCAGCTTTCTTTAAGCAGATGCCTTCATTTGCTATTCCAGGAACTGCAGAATCTTTCTTTTGTGCTACTCACTCTGAAGACCAGCCAGGAAAAATGCTGTCATCCTTTTATTCTAAAAAAGGCAGGATACATTTTCCAGAGGGTGATTTAGGTGCTTAATAAAACACATGTGCACCCAGAGGCACTGGGTCTGTGACACAGCCAACAGGAGGAGGCACACCTTACCCTCTTTGTCATAAGGAAGCACACTTTCTAATGTTGCAAAAGCTGTTTTTCAAGACAATTATGATAGGGAAATGCTCCAACTCACACTTACTAGATGAATGTCACGTCGTATAAGCCATATGATCAATGAGGAATAAAATCAGGTCACAGAGCATTATTGGAGAGACAAATAACATCAAAGTATCCAAGCATAAAATTATAGGCGAGGATGCTGTCCTCAGCCAGCACCTCGGATGGAAATATCAAGTCTAAACAATTGCTGCTCATGTCCCTGAGGGCCAGATGATGTTCACCCAGAAATGCTCTCTGTGGGTGCCTCCCAGTCTCCTTCCTTCTTCTATCCAACCCAGACCATCTGACCACCCTTAGCTGCAGCCCTGTGAACATCATCAGAAATCAACCCTAGCCTTATGAGTGAGGATTTAAGAAATTCTAGACCAGTATTTGGATGTGACACTCATTTCAGCCCTGAGCTTGTCTCATAGAACACACATTCACAATTGCATCTAAATAGTCGTCTTCTGCTCATTCAAATTTTATAAAGCATGGCTTTTGAAACTAGAAGGGTATAAGTTCCATTCCTGTTTTCACCAGGGGAGTTTTAATATTTTACTTCTTGTCTGTGAAATAAAATAAAACATTTACCCAAAGAGTTGTTCTGAGCATTCACTGGATGATAAATATAAAATTGCTTAGCAAAGAGTCTAGCACGCGGTAGGTATTTAACTAGCTGCTTTTTTAAATTCCCATATTAGAATTTTTGAGTTTTCCTCTAGTTTTAGTCTGATATCTTCTTTGTTGAAATTTCTAATATCCTATCTCAAAAAGCATTAGCTCCCTAATTAGGCATTTATTCTTCTAGGTCTGTACTGTCCAATACAGTAACATTAGTCCTATGTAGTTATTTAAATATAAAATTTAATTACTTATTTTAAATAAAATTAAATATTCAGTTCTTTGGTTGCACTAGCTACATTTCAAGAGTTCAATGGCCACATATAATTATTGGCTACTATATCGGACAATACAAATAGAAAACAGTTCCATTACACAAAAATGTTCTATTGAACAGCATTGGCATAGACAATATCTAAAGAATTTACTAATTTATTCCACTACTTAGCTCTGAAGTATTTCTTAACCTTTTCCTTAATGTGTCAACAAATGACAGACGGTCCGGAGGCCATCTGCTTCTATGATACAAGTTATTAAACTTAAAAATTGTTCATGCTCATTGTGGCCACATAAATAATAAGATTTTCAGTTTATAGCCTTCTAGTTTTAGTTTAGGATAAGCATATGTAAGATTTAACCTAGGACTTAACTGACCTTTAAAATTAGAAATCAAATTTCTGATGTTTGAGTGACAAAATAAATAAATAAATAGCACATTAAATATCCTTGAAAGATTTTAAAATATTTCTTCTCAAAAATTTAAGAATTGAACTCAGTATTTTCAAAGATTGGGTCTCAGAGAGGTAACAGTATCTAATATTTTATGTTCAGTTCAATAGTTGGCATAAAATAACAGTATTTGCCATTATTCTCTCTTCATTGAATCAGCAAACGTTATTGAGTAGGTGGTACAGGTCACATTGCTTGGTTAAAGGCTGAAGATACAGTAATGAATAAAATAAAATTTTTCTTTTTTATGATACTTGTAGATAAATATTTTATTCAGCCTGATTTAAATGAATAAAATTATAAGAATTTTTAGTTGCTTTATTTTCTCACCTCAGACTAAATGGTGTGTTCTGTCACCATGGATATGAAGGAAGAGACATTCTGTCCCACTAACATCTTCATATTTAAGTCAGAATTACATTTTCCAAAGCTACCCTATCCTGGTCGACTTAATCACTCACCAATTTAGGTTAAGTCACCAAGACAGCAAATACATTGCACTGCCTAAACCAACTGTAATTAATTGTATTGGTATCAGAGCAATTCTAAGACGCTGTACTGAGAAGGATATTGAAGCTGAATTTAAGAGGGTTGAAGAGAATATTTTCCTTTATTATCAATATCTTCCTTGGACTCAGGACAACAGAGTATGACAGATTACATCTAATTACTTGCACTAGCTGAGGAAAAGGTGGGGGCTGTTATTCCAGAGTCAAAAGGCAAATGGGTAGACATAGAGACAGGGAGTAGCATCAAGTTCGAATGACTTGTTAGCAAACTGCCCACGTGATCTTAGGTCGGTGCCAATCTAAATCAAAGTCTCATTCTGTTCTCTAAAAAAGTTCTCTTTCTCTTCTAAACTTCCTCCTAACCAAGGCATCTGTTCACATACAAATCATCTTATTATTACCATTAAATTTAACATTCTCAAAATTCAACTCTAAATTTAATGGGCTCATCATTTACAAGGAACTGAATTTCAGAATAACCAAAAAGTCAGGTTAGCCATGTAATTAGATCACTAACATAGTTTTACTCAAACCGTTTCAGAGAATGATGTCAGGCTAGTCACATAAAGTTCGGGATGTGATTTTCTTAGTCAGTCTGAAGAGATGAATATGTAAGTAGTGCACAAAAGATAAAAACAATAAAGCAAACTATACTGTGAATTCTTATTTCCAAAAATTTTTCATTTTTTATTTCTATGCTATCAGTTTCTAAATTGTGCCTAAATGGTTATTTTTTAAAAAACAATAAAATCTTTTTCCTCTACCAATGTGTGTGTGTGTGTGTGTGTGTGTGTGTGTGTGTGTGTGTATGTAGGCTAAAGATAAAACAGAAGAAGGAAACTAGCTATAAAATAACCAATGAACAATTTACAGCAATGCCTGGCATATCATTCTTATAACTGTAAAATTACTTAAATGTACTGAAGAGATGAGTTATTTCATGCCTACAGTTTGTGTAGTTGAAAGTCTGTTCATCTTTTAAAAGACATACACTGTATAAAAAGGGTAATAGTACTTATAGATTTTAAACTGAATGGCAAATGATAAAAGAAACTCAAGCAAAAAGTAATGGCCCAAATTTATTCTGTCAAAAAATGATATTCTCATGACAGAGAACTGAGTCAAAAGAACTGAATATTTATGTATCCCTGCCCCCTTGTGGTGGTATGTGCCTCTCAAGAAAAGTAAACAAATTTTTGTAGACGGAAAACAAACACTTCAGGTTTGAATATAGACAAGAAAAAGATGAAAGTAGAAATGAATTGTTATATTTAATACATAGTAGAATAAGTTTACTTCCATCAACATGTCTGCGGTTAATTTTTAATGTTAAATTTAAATCAGTCTGAGACAGAAACAAATAGCAAAATTACAGTTAATTTTTATTTTAGGATTTCAAAGCCCCATAATGGTAATTACATGGAACTGTGTTTAACCCAGAGACTATATAGGGTTATATTATATATGTCATTCAGTAACAGTGATGAATGTTTATTGAAGACCTACTTACTATGTGCCAGGCACTGGATTATATCTTGGGAAGCAAATGCTAAACAATAATAGTCTTTGCCCTCATGGAGTTCATGCCTTGTGAAGAAATATGACAAGCAACAAAAAAATCACACTAAGACATTACCGTCTCACAGTGACAGTTGAAAAAGAGCTTATGGTTCTATGAAAGCCAATAACAAGACATAAATCTAGCATAGGGGAGGCTAAAAAGAGAGAGAGTGGGGAGGCTGTGTGTACAGACAGTCAGGTATATATGGAAACCCTCTGTACTTTTTCTGTGAACCTAAAACTGCTCTAAAAAATTAAGTCTGATAAAAAGAGAGAGGAAAAGAACATTTCATAGCAAAGGGCACTGAGGTAAGTAGGAGAACACATGCACAGGGAAGTACGTGAGCAAAGGCTCTGGGCTGGATGACGGCGTGGTGCATTCCGGGTCTGAGAGGCCAGCAGCCAGGAAAACAGAGGCGCCTCCCGGGAACACAGAGAAGCATTCTGGGGCCAAAACTCGCATCCCCCTATGGGCATATTATTCATTTAGGCCTTTAAAAGTAATAGGAAGCTATTGAAAGATTTTAAATAGGAGGGTGATATCATCTGATTTGTATTTTAGAAAACAGTAAATATTTTAAAACCAATCTTAAGCAAAGAGGAAATGAGGGTGACAAAATAATATACTACTGTAAGTAAATTGTTGTACGTGTAGTGTGTGCTACTAGGTGCCATGTGTTTCTAAGCTTGTAAATGTAAACATTTAATCCTCACAGCCCCATAGACTACAATAGTAGTTACAACAAGAGATGGTGGTAGCTTTGACTACAATGATGGCAATGGAAAGAAATGATGAGAATACATTTGAAAAATATACACAAGAACTAATGATGGGTTGAATTGGTACACTGACAAAGAGGGAGTGACACGGATGGCCCCTTGGTTTCTGGCTGATGACACTGAAGAGAAAATGATGCCATATCCTAAGTGGAAAATTGGAGAGGTGGGGGGACAGAATTTGCCTCCTTTTGGTCTTGGAAACATTGAGTTTCTGAGATATCTAAGTGTATATGTGGGTGTGTGTCCACGGAGATCTGGGTCGGGTCTAGAACCATAGACTGGTAAATTATCTCCTCATGGATCATCTTTGCCATAGCAAGGATGAAATTGCCTGGGGAAAGAACGTAAGAAAAAAAGGAGTATAAAACTAAGCCTTGAACAGAACAAGACTATATTGGCCAGAGAGAAGAGGCTATGCCTAGAAAACACCACACACACACACACACACACACACACACACACACACACATACACACATACCTCTGATGCCTAGAAAACACACACACACACACACACACACACACTCTGACCAGAGAAGCTTAAGGTATCTTGGTTGTAAATGAATCCACAGAGATCACTTCAGAAGGATGCCAAAAGATCTCAAGAGAAAATTAACACAGGAAAGTTGTGAAAATTGGAGAAACACTTGAGAGTATAGGCGAATTTGCTGGTGGCAAACAAGTAGACAAAATTACTAAAAATTAGTTCGCCAAATGAATGATTCATTGACAAGTAACTCATCAAATATGTTGATATGAAAAAACATCATCTTTTAAGTTTTAAGAAGAATATGTAATTCGATGACTGAATATAAAACAGATCATATAAAAAATTTTAGTTGTGATATGGGAATTCTCAGTATATAATATCCAAAATTTGTTTTTAAAAAAATACCAAAAAAAAAACAAACAATTCAATTAAAAAATAGGCAGAGGGCCTGAAGAGATATTTCTCCAAAGAGGTCATACATGTGGCCAACAGACATACGAAAAGATGCTTAACATCCCTAAACATCAGAGAAATGCAAATAAAAGTTCTTTCATTGAGCCATCCTTTTAGTATTCATCTGTTAACATTTGTAGTATTTTTATCAACTTATTTTTACCCTTCTTTAACATTCTTTTAATATGGTCCTTTATGGTCATTTGTTTTCATTGTTTTTTTTGTGTGTTCTCAAGAATCATTTTGCAAATTGGCACAAACTGAGTTAGAATACCCTAATTGTTCCTTCGGAGAGTCACATTTTTAGTTGCATGGAGATCTGGTGTTTTTAACTAAATTCTGATTTCTTTTGGATGAATTTAAATTTTCATTCTAAATTTACCTTAATTTAAACATTTTATTTAATTAAATTTTAATTTAATCTAACATTCTGATTTATTTCCATGCCTATGAGTTTAAATTTAAAGTTTAACCTTGATTAAAGTTTAATTTAACCTTAAACTTAAATGTTAGATATATAAAAGGAAAGCTGGTATGCCATTTGAGAAAAAGGCAGAAGAATTAGGAAAATGCTTCAAGTTTACTGAGATTAAAAAATGAAATTTAAAGATAACTTAAAATATTTCAGAGATAGACAAGTGTCCCCATTACATATAAAATAGGGGTAAAAAGATGAAAATAGCTTTTTCTTGAAAAAAAAACTTTAATTAATACTGATTCTGTTCTGCGAACTTTTAGCATTTATGGATTTTTTTTTTCTGGCCAGACTCTCAGGTGCTGTATTAACCTTAAAATGTTTATATCCAATGGAATAACTTGATAAATTTGGTAAATTTGGTGATCTGATCACTTGGCAAATGACCCTTCAGTGAACTGGTCCTTTAGCAAATGTATTTCAAATTAGGAAGCGTCCAATTCACTGCAGCAAAGACAAGCCTCCTTATTTCAGTGTTCTCACAATCTAAGAGATTAATACTCCAGTCATTACAAGCTTTCTAAGAAATATTTAGACAGAAGGTGAGTGCCGGGGTCTGTGGTGGCACAGGAAGGAGGGCAGGTGAGCAGGGCAAAACTTCCCAAGGTTCACAGGAGTAATGACGGTATCCCTGATCCCTGAAAGATTGTTCTAAGCGTAAAAGCAAGAAAAAGGTAAGTCCCTTTGTAAAGTATGACACGTAAACTGTTTCCTGAGAATAACAATAATGAGGTTCAATATTTAGAAGGCATGGATAATGACAAATGGTAGGACAAAATAAATAGATAAAGCTGATCATGTTGAATTATATTTCAGAAACAGAAGTGCTTGTTAATTAACAAGACTTAGCACTTGATTGGGTATACAGGATGAATGATGGGGCAGATCTAAAAATGAGGTGCAACTTCCAAGGTGAAACAGGTAAGTTTGGAGGAAGACATGTTAGAAGGAGATAAAGACATTTAGAGGAAGAGAGATGATGAATTCAGTTTTAGAAATGTTGAGTTTGAGCTGCTGTATGGCATCTAAATTGAGAATGTCAAATAGAAATTGATTAAATGGTAATAGAATTCAAGTGCAAAGTGCAGACTAGATAAAAGATGCAGGAATGAGAGCCATAAATATCGTCATTGAAACCAAAGGAGTGAATTTTATTGGCAGAGGCAAGAGAGTACCCACAGTTGGACTGCAAAACAGCGACTAGAAAAGTAGTGTGGAATGAAGAGAACACTAAAGAAGGGCAATGCGTTTCGGGACAGAGTAGTGACCGGAACTGAATATTTCAGAAAGGTGAGTGGCACCAAGTTTGCACTGAATGTGTGAAAACAGGAGGCAAATCGTTCAGGGTACTGAGGACACAAGCCAAGTCCTAGAAGAGATAGCAGATGAAGAGAAGGAAGGAGAAGGGAGCAGTGGCTTCAGGGAATGGTTTTTCTCAAGATTGTAAGAATACAAGCATTTCTAAATGCAGAGAGAAAGCAAAAACAGAGTGAGTTTAAAGACAGGTGGTGGTTCTACCACACCTGCCTTGTGAGCAAAACTGCTTAATTTTTTTATCCCAATTCTTTCATTCACCATGTGGGGATACAAAATAGTGCTACTTCATGAGCACCGATGATATAATCCATGCAGAGCTTCACGTATTGCCTGGCATTTACTAATCACCTAATAAATACTGGCTAATATTAAATAGAAGACGGAGTAGGATTGAACAGGAGGAGAAGAGGGAAATGGGAATCTGTGAATATGTATAGAATTGGCAACGGAGATTAACACCGTTTCAGTCTCAAAAAAAAGTTCTCTCTCTACCAAGCACACAGTAGAAAAAATGGTAATGCAATCGGAGGTTTAAGAAGTTAGAAAAAGAATTGTATTCTCTGCATCTAAGGGAGGATGGAAGGAAATAATGAAACTACAATTTATCAGGTTGCCTTCTATAAATAATGCATTAAAATAAATGCTTTGTATTATATCATTTAGTTCTCAAAATAAAGTGGTTATTATTCCCATTTCCTAGATGAGTAAACTGAGGTTTCTATATTAGAGTACACTGTAGTAACATGGAATAAGTTTGCTTCTTGCTCTCAGAACAGTGCAGGAAGGTGATAGGGCTCTTTCCCCACAGTCATTTAAGAACTCCGGCTGATAAAAGTTTGCCACGTCCAACAAGTGGCTTCCTTGTTTGGCACAGTCATCTTCAGCCACGTGCAAACTAGAAAGGGGGACAGGGAGTTGACCCGGTGCTGCTGTCATTGTTGCTGCTGCTGCTGCTGCTGGTTTTTGTTTGGTTTGGTGTGAACCAGGAAGATGGTATTGGCCAGATGTCTGTTCTATTTGATTGACTAGCAATCAGCCACATGCCCCAACCCACAGCCACTGCCACTGTTTGTTTATTCGAGAAGCTTGAGAGAAGGGAAGAAGATTGTAAGTTTATTTTGGAAACACTGCGTTGAAGGTTAGTTTTTATGTTCAAATGGAATTTCACATGTAGAAGTACAGCTTCATAGAGTCTCAATGTAATTTTGAGGAGAAAACCTGAGATGTAAAGAGGACCACCAAGTTTTAAAATAAATAAGATTGCCAAAAACATAGCCATGAATCTTAGTATTTTCATAAATAAAGTAGCAGTGAGAGAATCCTTACCTACTACTAATTATAAAGTTAGTAAAAATAAAATGGGAACACCGGTCCCAAATTGCTAAGCAAGTACATAGAATTAAATTCCAGAAACTACAGTAAAGAACTAAACAAGTAAGAGTAGGTGATAATTTATAATACTGTGATTCACTTTTCAAATTTTTTGTTCTATCAATAAAAGTGTGTGCTATGCAATTAATAACCAGCAAAGAAGACAGTACTGGTCAAATGCACGTGGGCTGTTTAGGCAGCAGACATGGTTACCAATGCTTCTCTGAAAACCAGCTAATAATCTACACTTAGTTTTTTCTATTGCATTTGATTCATTTTTCTGATATATTCTATAGTATCTCTCTGGTAACTGTGCAAGCTAAATTTAAAGCAAACAAGTAAACAACCAAAAAAATCCTTACAATCTTAGTGGGAATAATGCTCAACCCAGGAAAATCACACAATTCTTCCAGAACAAACTCCTTCACAACAGCAAGTGTAGTGAAAAGAGCAATAGAGTTGGATTCTTGTTCTAGTTCTGTAAGTATCTCCCTGAGTAATTTGGGGGAGGCACTTTCCTTTGGGGGCCTCAGCTTTTCCATCTGTAAAATGATTGAAGTTTAAACTAGTAAGATTCAATTTATAAAACATTTATTGGATGTTTATTGTCAAATTCTGTGCCAAGTATTGGGGATATAAAAATGATCAGAATACAATCTCTGTGCTGAGCTGTTCACAGTAGTTCCCCTTTCTTTCCTGGCCCATGCAAAACTAAGTTTCACGGCCCACTGTCACTAGACAGACCCCTGTGATTAGTTATGTCCAATGAAATGTGAATAGCACCGACCGGAATGAGGCATTCCACTCCTCCTAAGTGTCTAATCTTTCTCTTCTGCCATGGAAGACAGAGAAAAGCCCTTGTGTTGAGAAGGTGGAGCCTGAAGTTTGGAGTTGCCTGGGTTCCTGAGTCACTGACTAAAATGGCAGATGGCTGCCCTTGCGAGGTGCCCCCATCTGCACGAGACTCTCACAGCAGTGAGATGTAAACTCTGTGCGGAGCATTTACTGAGTTAACCACAACAGAGCCTACTGTTTTCTCACAAAAGAGATTAGTTAGAAGGCAGACATGATGCAACATGTAAGCATTTTACTACAGCATAAATAAAGTGCCTTTGGCAGGGAAAGAGGAGAGGAATTGTTTCTAAAGAAGTCAGGGAAGATTCATAAGGTAAGGATGAGTGTGGCATCTAAATGAAGCAACTAGAAATAAAACATTGAGACAGTCAAGGATAGGGCCTTTGGGAACACTAACATGTAAGAATTGATAAAGGCAAGTTAATAAAGAAAACTGAGAAGAGGAGACAGAGGAACAGGCAGAAGAAAATGGTGAACTAAAAAACCCAGAAAGGAGACCATTCTAAGTCAGAAATTGTCTATAAAGCCATGAGATGTAATCTGAGATGAGGCCATTGGATTTGAAATTATGAAGATGTTAAACAAAATCCAGATTATAATCATTCTGGAGATGAAAAGGAGGTAAAATACGTTGATAGTAAATACAGAACCGCATTTATCGAAGTTTGTTTTGGGAAACATGTATTGCACAATATGCTCCCCACAAAGAGGAAGGGGGGTTTCGTAGCCAAACACATTTGTGATATGCTCCAAACTCTATGCCTATAAGGAAATTTCTTTAAAATCCTCTCATGATTTTCTCACATTGGGAGACAAGAACAGGGACCACAAAAAGGCATCACTTACTAACAAACTGACACCACCAAAGGAAGAAAGCAAAACCACCTAGGACCGGTCCACAAGCGTTGACCAAGAATGTTTAGCTTCTACAGCCACTGAAGTGTTTGCAGTTTGTGAACCTTTGAGAGATTTTAGGAGAGTCCGCAGCATGAGCCAAGACAGGCTATTTGTGTGGAAAAGCCACTGGAAGTGGCTTGGGTGGGTCTACAAGTTGGTTGAGGTGGGGGTCTCAGGGATTCAGCAGACCAGGGCAAATGATGTTAGCCAGGTTGATGGAGACTCAGAAACAGCACTAGCCTGCGTCTGCAGAGTGGAAAGGGGAGGAAAAATGACTTCTGTCAGCACTTCAACAAAGGAAAAATGACTTCTGCCAGCACTTCTGGGAGAAAGGTTTTCCTACAGCTCTCACCCTGAGGCCAGACAAGTCAGATTCTCCCCATATGTCCCTGGTGCCTTTTGAACTGCTGCCCCATGGCTGGAGCTCAGAGCCAGTAAGGCTCTCAACAAGTTAGTCTGTGCACAGGCCCGTTAAGAGGAGCGCCTGGGACTCCAGCCATCCTCCATCTCATTCAGCCACAATCTCCACTGGTATGCACAGCCAGAAGTTATGGGGACTTCTCTTCCCAGCACTAAAACTCGGGACTGGGGAGCCTGGTGTGGAGCTGGCTTCACTCCTCAGGGTGGACTTCTGCAGCAGATACCCCTTCTGATTTTTAACCAGCACACCTAGATGTGGGACCAGCCCGTTTCTCATCTCCGCCCCCTCCTACCCGTCTGGACGTGGCTTCTTCTGTATGTCCTCAGTTGTAGGACTTCTGTTCAGAGAGACTGTGGGTGATTCTCAATGATGACTGTTCTGCAGTTCAGTTGTAATTTTGATGTGGTCATGAGAGGATGTGAGCATAGCGATTTTCACAGGGTTTTTTTGGTTTGTTGTTGTTGTTGCTTTGAGGAGCCAATAAGCTAAACCATGGAAATCACTGAGAACATTACTTGGCAGATAGACAAAGCTCAATAAATATTAACTATTATTTTTACCATTACTATGATACTTCTCGTATATCTCCTTCAGCACCAAGTTGACTTATAGCAGAACTCAAGTAATCTGGGCTCCCTAATGAAATGATGTTACTGATTCTGGCATATCAATTTATCATTAAAATGCAATTTATACACTATTAATAAAGAGTTGACAGAGGAACTATTGTGTTCCTCTCACAATTTCTGGTAAAAACAATCCGTACTTGAGAATGAATTGTCGGTATAGTCTGATCCTTTACAGGAGAACTACATGTGGAATTGGTTCATTTCAACCACCTAATTGTATGGAAAGAGAATAATTTAATGCTTATTCCTATCCAGAATTCACAGTTAAACACACTCATTTGTTCCTGGCTGAGAGCATAAAGATTCAGTGCTTCCCTATCATTACTCCAACCATTGGATTAAATCATTTCTCAAGGAATCTATTTTCTGAAAGGAGACTATAGAAAAATGTATAGCCAGTTTCATAATTAAAGAGTAATTCTTTAAATCTTAATATGAATTTAACACTTGAATATAAATCTTCTGCTTTGAGCAAAATATGATTTTATCTGCTACAACTGCCAAAAAATTTCCTCCCTGAGAATTTACACCATGTGATCACGTGGGCTGTGAACACGGTGAGAGCTTTCTTCTCAAATCTCCCACAGTTGAGGGCTGCCTCCCACACAGTTCTCTTTTTCATACATCAGATTTAAACTCATTTTTACTTGTAATGTCAGATTTATTCTGAGACTTTACAGAATTCAGCATGAAGCACAGAAAAAAGTTGTTTAAGCTCCCTCTCCCTGTACTGCAATAAAAATAAATATCTGAAATTATCAGCAACACAATAGTCTTAGGTTGCTTAGAATTTAAATCCTTGCTCTAGGAAGAGTACCGAATTCCCCTTAGAATGTCTTTAGAGACAGGCATTTTATATCTGCCATCTGGGTGTTTTATGTCTGCCATCCTTAGGAGGCATTCCATGCACGTCACTGTCTGTCCAGAGAGGGCCCCATTAGCCCCCACACCTGCGCTGCTGTGAGGAGAGCAATCCCACGTTTCCAGGTTGCTAGCTTCCCCTCTGCTGCATCCATGGACTTCATTCCCTCTTCTGGCACTTTCAAAACCAAAGAGGCCACCTATCCACCTACACTTCCATAATTCTGCTGCGCATCTCTGCTTTCTAGGGTGGATAGAAACATTTTCGAAGATTGATATATGTCAATCCAGTGCTTTATTGTTATTTTGTGAGATTTTCACTATGCATTACATTCCCTCCAATCAGCGACATCAGAAATGTTCAACTGGGTAAATTTCTTTTGTATTTAACTTCGAAGTTATAAAACCTTCTTAATACAAGGATAGAGTAAGATCAGCCACATGTTCCCTGATTCCTCCCACCACTCCCTTCACCTGTCCAATTCCTATTTATTCTTCAAGTCTCTTTAAGTGTAACTTACACAGGGGAACCTTCTCCCAACCCTTTCCTCTCCCAACACACACACACACACACACACACACACACACACACCTGCCGAGATTGTGTCCTTCCATACAATGTTCTGAGAAACAACATTATTTTTCTTCATGGCATTTAACAGAACTGTAATTATGGAGGAATGTGTAATTGTGTTTTAATGTTTCTCTCCCTTATTGGACAGTTTTGCTTTCCAAGGTGACTGCTCAATGAGTGTTTGATGAACAGATGGATCATTACATGTAATATCTGTAATAAAAAAAAAGCAAGGTTGATGAGATTTGGTCATGCTCAGATTTCAGTTATCAGACTGAGGTATGATGAGGGACACACACAGATAGGCCACTGCATCACTTCGGCGTTTAGGAAAACACTTAATTTAACAATAATTGATTTCAGGAGCCTGGCCCTTTAAATGTTAAATGCAACAAATAAACACATTGATAACCTCATGTCCTTGGAAATACTATTTCTCCCCTCCTGTTTTCTGTAACTGAACCTGATCATTACAATGTGGTGTCAGCTTTAGTAGGCAATCACTTGGGATACAAAGTACCGTTGCAAAATAGCCCACTGGGGAGAATAAAATTGTACCACCATTTTCTATTTGTTTCCCTGACCAATTGCCTCTGGTGGCCACTCTGTGCTGCTTCCTCCGTGTTCTCTGTTGGTGACGTCTTTCCTGCTTCCTTTCTCCAGTTGGTGTCCTCACTGTACTTTATGCATTTAACCAGAGGCAGACTGTCCACTGGAGGATTTCCGTGTGTGACTTTTCCACTGTGTGGAAGATTCAGGCCCCAAGAGTAACCCCTAGACTGGCTGTCTGACACTTACAGAACTGCCCAGTAGTGCCCCCTCCCTTCATGAGCTGCTGCGTGCTCAGAAAATGCAAGCAATTAAAATATCGTCCCAAGGTAAACACAATTAGGAAATCAACTCCTTAGAGGCAAAAACATCAACAAGAATGCTTTCTAAAGCCAAATATAAATGATTTATTAACAACTGTCCATATTCATTTGTGAGGCTGATTTTCAGAATTTAAAATCTCATTTAAAACTTCTATCCTTACCTCTGATGATACTTAAAAGGTTATTTGAAATGTTGTTCATTATTACAAACTCTCATGGTCTTGCAGCAATCAAAATGCCAAGGACAAATATGTACAAGGAAAACAAGGCAGCTGTAAATGTTTTTCCTCTCAAAGGTTCTCAGAATTTCTTCTTACTGAATAAAATCAACCATGTACATGGATTCCACTAGAAAATATTAATAAACTTACAAGTATATCAATTCAATAAATATACTTATTAGGTGCCTGGTATGTGTCTGACACTAGTGAAATCCAAATATGAATAAATCCTTAACTTCCTTTTTTCTCAGCATCTTCGTCTGCACAATGACAACAATGGTACCTAATTCAAATGTTTGTTGTAAGAATTACATGAATTAACCCACGTGCAGCACTGAGGCCTAGCATCTAGTCAATGCTCAAGAACGACAGCTATAATTATTGGTATTTACAAAAATGTAGAAGACTTAGTCTAGTCAGCAACACTTAAATGTCAGCATGTAAGTGGACTTCGTGTGGTTGTTCAGGCTGTTTCTAGTATCTTTTCGAACCTCATTTGCCTTGACAATGTAAATGCATGAGTAACAAGTTTAGTACAGATCTGATCCAGCATTGGACCCCATAGAAACTTTTCACTAAAGCAATAAAATGAAGTCTTGTCTGATCTCTTCCTCCTCTCCACCCATTTCCATAGAAAATTTGGAAACACTTCTTTCTGGACAAGGCCCAAATGTCCAGCTCAATCTAATGCCTGGATCACTCAGCTACTCTCCCATTTTTCTGCTTAATCTATGAATTTTTGTTGAAGTTCTTTTGTAAAAGTCATTTGAATATATCGTTGACCAAACACTTGACCAAAGTGTTTGGAATATATGTACTCAAAAGATGTCTGATGAATGAATAGCACCTTACAGTTTACCAAGTTATTTCAAATATAGATCTCATCTTAGACACTTTCCATTTGTTTTTTCATCTCTAGTTGACACAGACATTTGTCTTATCATTAAGCAGGATAACAAGATCTGATTCATGAAGTTTTTTGGGGGGTGGGGGTGGCCTCAAAATTCTCATGCATTTTCAGGGTATGTATAAAGATTGTTTCTTCCACTGAACTTTCATTTCTTCTTGTTCTGGTTCAGTTGTCCTTAATGTTGCTTTTTTTTTTTTTTAATGACTGTAGCTTGTCTTTTCTTAATGCAAAAATTAATAAATAAAACTCTTTGATATGCCTTCTGGGTATCTTCCTCCCGTAGTTTTAAAAATGGAGTGACTCTCCGGTTACAGATTGTAAGTAGGTGTCTGAGTAGAATGCCCCTATCTTCTCCCTCTGGTGAAATCTTCACCTATCCTTCCAAACCCACATCAAATACCTTCCCCTCTATGCTGTCACCTCCCTCAGTGGTGAGCTCAATCAAGGCAGATGCTCGAACTCATTTCGTATCCTTCCCTTGGGCCTAGCACAAGGTTTGGAATATACGTGCTCAACAGATGTTTGATGAATGAAGAGCACTTTATAGTTTACGAAGTCATTTCAAATATGTATCTCATCTTCGCTCTACTGCAGTCTTATGAAGTGTAAGACTATGAACACTTCTATTTCACAGAGAGGAAAACTGAGAAATCCTGGAAGGTAAAAGGTAAGGAAAGAAGCTATAAACCACTCCATAGGTTTCCAACTAACTAGATTTATGCCAATTATACACGCCTTAGTTTTCTAGGACAATAAAGATCATTTTGATTTAAGAACTATTTGATTTGATATTTTGTTCTAGTGTCCAGAGAAGGCTTCTCAAATTGTTTTCTGTTCTTTGCCTTTAAAGTAACAGAGTTATCAAATTGACTGTGAGCTTCACTGTGGCAACTTCAGCTGACATAGAAGGTGCAGGACACAGTCTTACATCTGACATGACACAGGCTAAGGAAGACAGGCCTTGAAACCATATTTCCCAAGAAGGTTTTCTACTGCTTTTAGAACAGCCTCCAGAGTTGACTGGCCTCCACAGAGCAGACCTTGGCCAGTCGTCATGACATTAGCCCATCAGGAAAATATCCATTCAGTAATAGACCATAGCTAAGACAACCTGGGTAAGTCTGCTCTCAGACCATTGAAAAATTGTCCAAGCTTCCTTTGGAGCGGCCCAACCCTTTTCACTTTAAGTCACTCATTTATTTTTCTTTCTAAGGAGGGTGGGATACAAGATACATTGATAGAAAATGTCATTTACATTTGACCTCTGAACAAGAAACAGTGTGACTTCGCTAAATTTACTACATTTAATTACTAAATCTACTATATATATTATTTTTATATATTATCATGTATAGTATATATAATATATATTCACATTCTCCCTATATTACTAAAATCATTTTTAGTCCATGAACACAAAATAAATTAAATACATAAACAAAAGAAACAAGATCAGCACAATGTTATGGTGTGCCATATTAGGAAGAGTTCTGAAATCAGAAAAGCCAGAGGTATTTGGTCTTTCAACCAGTATTTATTGAGCATCTGTTATGTACTAGACACTTGGCTACATGTTAGTGATTCAGTACTGGGTGAGACAGATATGGTCCCTGACTTCACAAAGCTTACACTCTCACATGATGGGATATTTAAGCTCAGGCTAATAGATAAATATATTAGTTAGGCAAAGGAGGGGAAGGCAGATGAGAAAACGAGGGAGAGCTTTTTAGGTAGTGAGAGATAAGGAGAGTAATGCAAGTTTACTGAAGCATATTCCCTCTGCCTAAGGGGGACTAAAGCAGGTTATCTGAGTATTTTGAGAGAAATTAAGAATGTAATAAGAGTCAAATCATATAAAGTAAGAATATAAGAGAATCAAAACCTGAAAAGGTAAACAGAATACAAATCCTGGAGGACCTCAGAAGTCACACTAAGGTGCTAGGGCCTCGGCACATTCGGAGCAGTGGCATGCCAGCGAGGTTTTAAGCACAGTGGTGTCGTGAAGGACCCTTCATTGACTGCTGTATGAAAAAGGGATCGTGGGGAGCAAGCATCGGTTGGTAAGGAAACCATGAAATCTTCAACAGTGTTTCCTAAATTCCATGCATCAGAATCATCTGTGGTGATCATTTAAAAAGCAAATTCCTTAGCCCCACGTTAGATCTTCTGAACCAGAAAGTCTAAAGGATGCAAAGAAAACTGCATTTTAAATAAGTTCCCAAGATGATTCTATACATACAATCCAACGGTGCATAACTGACCCCTTCCCTGAGGCTACTTAATAACAATAACAATAATACAACAAGCAGAAGTGTTGGAATTTATTTGCTATCCTATGAAATTCCCACACAAAGGCTACTTTCTAATCATCTTCCCCCAACTCTTGAACTGCACGAACACTGCCCCCCACCCCCACCAACATCACCAGGTAGCACTCTACAAATACTGCTCCAGTCGATGAGTTTGACTGGCCATCCTGGCAATAGAGGTCCTTGGCTTCCTCCTGAACAGCCTAAAAACTATTTGATTATATTTCTAGATTAACGTCGACCCAATATGAGATCCCTAAACATTCCTCAGAGAACACTTGACCTCCTCCTGTTGAAGTTCTGCCTCATCACTCAGGCAGCTCTGCAGAGTTCAATGCAGTCACACACATTACATGGCGGTCGACTCATGAAATCAGTCACTGATTAAGAATAAATATTGTCTCACAGCTGTTAGGAAGGTTCAAACACTTTAAACTGATTGCAGAAGGAAAACAGGTCCAATCTGTTCTGTTCTGCAGAATGTCAATAGGGACTGTTAAGCAGGCACGTCTGATACTTTTCTTTTGCACAAATTCCAAGGTAGAAGAGACACCAGGATGCCATGAATAGAAACTCCTAGTTCAGGAATAGAGGCAGTGGCAAATCCCTGAGCTGAACCTGCACAGGGAGCTTCTGAAACAAAGTTCACAGGAAGAGAGAGGGCTTTCTCCTCTCTCTAATCACAGGAGCACTGGTCTAGGCACAGGTTTGCTCAGACTCGCCTGTTCATAGTCCTTCGGATCAAAACTGCAGGGCCCACAGATACACTGTATTTGTCTTTCTGAGAGCAATTTGCCTATTTCCCAGCAGCTGGAGCAGACAGGCGGAGATAAGCTGGGGAATCACACACATGTTCTAAAATAGCATTAAAGGACTATGATTAAAATACCTTTAAATCTGTTCAATAACACCACATGCTGGCTTGACTCTCTCCATCTCAGCCCCCTCCTTCACGGAGCCTGCACATTTGCCAAATCACTGCTGTTCAAAACAAAGGAAACATAATCCTTCCCCGAATAAAATCATTGAGAGAAGTGAAATAAAAGCCCTATCTCTCTGCTCCTATTATGCAGTTGGGTTTTATATTTCTGCTGGTGCATTGTGAAATACTTATTTTCAAATAAAATATGTTGCCAGCAGTTTGTTGATTTATTCCCGTTTGAATACTGCAGCCCCCATGCAGCATGCTAAAGCACATTCTGTGTCCTTAACAGACTTTGGCCCAAGGAGTAATCACAGATAAGGAGTTGTCTTCACCCCAAGAGCCTGGTATACCAATTTCTACCCTCCTGTGTAGAAAAATCTTTGGTCTTTAAAAAAATTTTGTTTTCTAGAAGAAATGACTATACATGCATATTCTTCTCAATCAGAAGAGGGAATTGCTCAAAAGGAAAAATATAGCATGTCCTCCATAGCCCGTGACTTGCTTTGACTTCGTAAGCTAATGTCATTGTCACTAATGGCAAGTCCCCTTGGGCACAAGTGCCAGTATCAGCTGGCACTGGGCAACTCAAGGAATCTATTGAGAGCCACAGTTTCCACCTCAAGAGAACTTCTACAGGTCAAGTGAGGAAAGGGGGGTTGCTTATGTCACTCCTTCTTTTGATCATTTCTGCTCCCTCACGCCTAAGTAAATCTAATTAAAATGTAGTTTTCAGGCATCTCTGATGGCTAAGGATCTCAAAATCTGAGGATTAAAGGAAAAATCATTCTCTAATCACTGCAAAGTAAATTAAATTAAACTCATTCCAATGTAACTCAATTAACCCCTTTTCTGTTCAAGACACTGCTCGTTGAATGATTCAAATAAAATATATTTTGCAAACTTGTTTTCATAAAACTTTACTATTACTGCTTTACAAAAAGTAAAAATTGTTAACCTCATTTTGAATATCATAGGAAATTGGAGGCTCAGAAAATTTAAGAAAACTTACATAAGATCAAGAAACTAATAATACAGAATTATTCTGAGCCCATCATTCTTATTCCTGAAAATGTATCATGTTGCAAGAAAGACTAATTCTAGGGCTTGTCTTCATCCATTTGAGCTGCTATAACAAAATACCACAGCCTGAGTGGCTTATAAATAACAGAAATTTCTTTCGCAGGGTTCTGGAGGTTGAGAAACTCAAGATCAAGGCACTGGCAGGTTCAGTGTCTGGTGTGAACCCAATTTCTGGCCCATTTCTGGTCCATAGCACCTTTTAGCTATAACCTCACATGGCGGAGGGGCCAAGGGATCTCCCTGCAGCCTCATCTGTAAGGGCACTAACTTCATTTATTTGAGCTCTGCTCCCATAACTTAATAACCCCGTAATCTGCCCACCTCCTAATGTCACAATGTTTACCCTTTCGTGCAACATTCGGAAATATCCAAATGAATGGTTCCATCCACTGACTGCAGTATTTGTGTTTACCCCATGAGTTCAAAAAAACTTTTCCCTCTCCTGGGGAGTTTGAGAGCATCCCCAGTCCGTGGGTGCGGCCTTCGACGCGCAAGAACAGGAAACGCATATGTTTGCGACCGTCACCTGTCCACCCTCCTGGCGTGCCTTTTGCAGGCAACTGGTGTAGTTAGTTTGCATTTCTTATGACAGACTGGAGATTCTGTATCATTACATTAGTTTTCTCTGCTGTTTATTAGGTAAGTTTTTATTTTATGTGTGTTTCATAGCAGACTGAAGTAATAATACATCCCATTATCAAAAGATATACGTACAGTTCAATGGCAGTAGTAATGAAGCATCTCATATACAAAATATTTTTTTCCTCCAAGGTCAGAAATGAGTGCAGTGAACAGAAAAAGAAAAATTGATGACAAAGAAACAGCAAGGACCTTGCAAGAAGATAGTGAAAGTGACCGTGAAGAGGATGATGATACGGAGGATGAAGCAGAGAACACGGACATGTAATAGTATCAGCTGAGCCATCTCCATCTACAAGCAGAGCATCACATTCATTGGCATCTTGGCATAAGATTAGAAATGTGAAAGACAATTCTTTACCTGAATCAGACCGTATTCCAGACTTTCTTGGAAAACAGTGTTCTTGGTTTCGACAATTTAGAACCATATGGATGTTTTACTAAATTTTTTCTTTCATCTATTTTTGAGTTTGTTGCTAAAGAAACAAACAGATATGCTGAAAGCATTCTATCTCAGATTGAAAAATTCTTGCCTAGGTGTCGGTATAACAAGTGGCAAGATGTTAATGATCGAATTAGTAAGATGTTTGTAGCTGTTGAAATTGGGATGGGTTTGGTGCACAAGCCAACTTAAGAGTCATACTTTCAGGATACCTATTGGTTGACTCAAACCCCTGGTTTTAACACTTTTTAAAAAAAATGAGTATCAACTAATTAGATCCTTCCTGCATTTTTCCAATAATGATGATGAATCTTCAAAGACTGATCAGCTTTCAGAAATCAAGCCCATAACTGATTTAGTGAAGGATACATATATTTCCACCTATAATAGCAATAAGGAATTGTGTGTGGATGAATCCATATTGAAATTCAAGGGGCGTCTATATCTTCCCAGTAAACCAAGTACAAAGTGGGGCATAAAGATTTGGTCACTCTGTAATTCACAAACAGGATTTCTGTTGCAGTTTTATATATGCCAGTTTGGACAATTAATTTTGCGAACGCATCCTAGAAATGGTGCTACATACCTCAGTGCTGAAGATCACTATAGTCACCTTCGAAGCACTCCCCTTGGGAAGCTATATGTACTGACTCCAGCGCCTAGTCCACCCTTCAAAGCAATTTTGGAACTCTTTTTCTGGAATGGCCACCAGAGCTGTCATCATCTCCAAATCTGACAATTAAGTTTGCCACCATGCGCTTACCTCGGCAGCTCTGTACAAACAACTCGCTGTAGCTTCCCAAGGGGAGCACTTCAATGGCAACCATAGTGACACTCAGCAATGAGGTAGGTAGCACTTTGTCTAGGATGAGTTCATGAAAGTAATGGTTTGACCTCGTATACAGGCAAACATTCATCTCAAGATAGTAAAGTTGGTTTGATAGCAAGGGTAGTGTCCAGCTTGCTGAATGAATTTGAAGGCAAGGGACATACAGTCTACACAGACAATTTTTAGAGTCTAAGATTGAAAATAATTAGAGCATGTGGTACAGTGCATGCCAATAAGAAAGGACTACTTCAGATACGAGGATCTGCAAACTGAAGAATAGTGACCTCCTGGTGATATGGGAAAATCATGATCCATCAATGCTTGCTTGCACTTAGCAGGATACAGGGAGAGTTAACATGGATCTCCACTGCTGGGAATGGTGGTGTCGGTGATGTTCATGTAAGATCAAAAAAAGGGAATGAGAATTATGTTGAAACCAAATATTCAAATTCTCTACAATTCATTTATGAATGGAGTTGATTATTTTGATCAACTCTGTGCCACTTAATCCTTTTGATAGGAAGTCTAAGAAGTGGTATCAAACCATATGTCATTTTCTCATTGAAGTGGCTGTAGTAAATGGCCAACATTCAGAGCCCCAACAATAAATTAAGGCAGTGGAGATTCAGGAAAAAGTTATAGAGGGCTTATCAGCTGGATTTTCAAGAAAAGATGGAAATAAGAGCAGTTTGGGTGCAGGTGTCTGCACCAAAAGAAATCAGGCTGAGGGAGCACCATTGTCCTAGGCAGTTTGAGGATCAGAAGCAGCAGCCCGATTGCTCCATGTGCACTGTGCCCTCACAGTGTGCAAAAAATGGGAAAGGTGTTTGCAAATGTAAACAAACCGGGGATCAGTGTGCTACGGGTCCTGGAAATCCAGCAATGTGTGTTGTTCCTTGTTTTGAGAATTACCACTCAAAAGTAAAATATAAAAAACCCTGTCAGTGTTCCAGAAAGGAAATTTAGAAAAGCAGATATACATTTTTCTATATTTTGGTATTTTTCAGAATGAACAATAGGAAACTTTTATACTTTAATGTAAGTATTTATTAATAAAATATACTCCCCTAACTATATTTACTTAAACCTATAAATACTGTAATTATTATAAAAGTGCTATTCAGTGTGAAGCTGTTTCAAGGACTTTTCTCCATTTACAAGATATTTTTAATATGTTTTCCTGTGGCTTGCACTATCAACAATAAAGATGTTTTGTATACCATATGGCGTAACATTTTGTAATGAATTTTTTATGTCATCAATGCCATTAGGTTCTTATTTATCTATACTTAGATCTAATTGGTGCCACTTAACATATTTTGAGTTTTTGCTAAAATTCAATATTATGGTAAATTTATTATCATATAACAAGAATTTAAAGTAAAAATAATGTCATTTATATACAAAGCAGTTCAAATTGTTATTAAATACATAAAATAGTCAAAATATCAACTTTTTATTTTTGTGGCTTCTTGACACATTCTGAAAAACAAAAAAAACTTGAAGTCACTTACATGCAGTGAAAGGGTTAAGTCTTTGAACAACCTCCATCTCTGTTTTCAACTAGAAGTTAAAATTACCATTTCTTGTCAATCTAAACTTTAATAATTTTACTACAAACTTGTTTGTCATTTTTATTATTTTACAGCTAGTACAGTAAATATAACTGTAAATTTGTATTGCAAATTTGAGCTATACTAGGGAGGTCTGAGTACCTACCTTATCCTCAATACCCTGTGAGGAAAGCAACTGTAGACAATGTCTTCTACTAAAGTTGTCATGTTTTTGTCACATGACCTCTCCCTACTGGTCACAACTGGTTGAATCAATATGCCCAAAGGAATTCACAGATGTCCATTTCTGAGTGGAAGACACAATAGCCAGGTCACAGGAACTACTGTTGGGTCCCAGAACAGTTGTTGCATCTTGGGAAATGTTCCAGTTTTCCATAGACCTGACTGCATTGTGAAAATCAGAAAACAGTTTCTCCATGAACACCCAACGTAAACCCCTACTACCTGAGGGAAACGATTCGTCAGAGCCTAACTAGCAATACAGGCATCAGTATCACCGTCATTTTTAACAACTAATAGGGAGAATTTTTCACTTGCATTTAAGGGCATGGCAAATAAATAAATAAATAAACAAACAGACTTTTCCTCAGAGAGGTGGACTTTCTCCTCTCCTCCCGTGTGGTCTGAAACAGACCAGGGTTTCGTTCTGGCTCTGCTCTTTCCATGTTTCCTTGGACAAGTTCCTTTGCCTCCCTACTCCCAAACGTTTTCGCCTTTGAAATGGGCATAAAATGGTTCTTACCTCAATGGATTATTGTGGGGTGAAAAGAGATAACACCTGTAAGGTACTGAAAGCGATTCTTAGAACATTTTGAGTATTTTTTTCCCTTTCCTTTTGTCTTTCTTAGTCTGTAGGCCTGACTACTGAGCAACTACAACCATCACCATGACAAATGTGTTCTCTGACATATTTCACTGGAGTTTTCTTTCTGAAACATGTTTTTTAGAACAGGCCTCTTTCAATCCACATGCCCCTGCCCCCATCCTGCACACTTCTAAAGTGAGCTGCAGGAGCAGCCTATGGGGGATGAACGCTTCTTCCCGCCTCCCCTGGATAATGGCAGGCACACACGTACCCCAGAGGGAACGCAACGAGAAGCAAGATGAGGAGCCACTCAGCTCGTTACAGGATCGTTCAGGCAGTTTCTGAAATTAGGGCTTCTGGTCTCTACATGCACTCTCTTTCCAGATAGAAAACCACAGTTTCTTTTAAATGTGTACAAAATGCCTTAATAAATAAAAACCCAGCTGCTCCTGGCTGTCTTTTCTACCTAAGGGACATGGGCAGACATAGGTAATAAAACTCTGGTTGACAGGCTGTCAAAGGATCATTTATTTTCATTCTCTGCACATAAAAGAAAGAATTTATGAATCTATGAAATATGCCAATGTGTACATTAAAATAAAATCTTCCCCATTAATAGTTTGACCTTCAAAGTGATGTAAAGGTCATGTGTCAAAATTAGGCAGGTGAAAAGAATCTCAAGCCATTAAACATGCAATGTTAGAAACTTGAAATGCTTCAATAGAGTATCTACACTTTATTTACCAAATAAAAAGTATAAAGTATTTTTTAGTTACTACAGAAAATGTGTGACTGATAAGCTGCCTAAAAAGTTAAGCCTGAGACTTTAAGAAGCAACTCATTACCTTGAGTTACAAGTGATATGAAATGAAAAGCCACAATTTAATCTTAGGAAGCAGATGGAAGGAGAATTTAGCCAGTTTCTCAATGGATAGAAATATCTTCTCGGTGATGAATAAGTAAACAGCAGAAGATAAGACCATAGCTTAGAATAATAGTGAGAGGAGGAAATAAAGGGAAAAATAATTTGTGTTTCATATGTGGACTTACTTGAGTTTGACATGTTCAAAAGATTATGACTGGCTAATCAACAGATTTTGGAAAAGAAATGGCAGAATAACAAAGCTATAAACAATAGATCAGAGCAGGAATTAGAATTCATTTATTCACATCATTCGCTGAGGACTCGAACACCACAGAATGCCCACTTATGTCATTATCTCACATCATGGGAAATTCAGTACAAGCACAACAGCCTGTTCTACGTATATATGGACAATTGATCGTTAGAAAGTTCTCCTATTTATTTTGAACTGAAGTCTATTACCATTATTCCAGATCCCACCAAAATGACTGAAAAAGCACTTCAATGGAAATCTGGAACGTAAGCTCAGACGAATCGTGGTTCTGAGACACAGGCCCCAGTCACTCACCTCCAACCCACAATGTAGTAATATGTCTTCTTTCTTAAATGTTAGATGTTTATATTATACCATATTATATTGACTATTTATATTGCATTCACTATTTATATTATATTTACTATTTAAGATAACATATGTCTCAGAAGTTCAAAATAAAAAATATCCTCCAGTTACATTTCTTCTGTGAAATAGAATAACTTGAGCACTAAGCACAAGTTTACAGATGATATCAAAACCTAAAGCTGTCTAGATTATGGAAATGAAGTACCAGCTCCATGAATGAGCTCCTCCTTTACATTAAGGTGGGGTAATATATTTCAATGCAAGACAGCAAGCACTAGATGCCAAGATTGCTACCTACACAAGAAGAGAGCAATCCTCCAGAGATCCAGCAGATGGGGAAGGCTCCCCGCAAAATGTAGCCCTTTCCTTGAGCTCACGAAAAAAACAAAAAGTAAGATCTAAATAAATAAAAGGGAGATGATAGGGCATTTCAGGTGATGGGAACTGTGTGATCAAAATGTGGAGGCATCTCCATTGAACAGCTAGTCCCATTGGACTAGAAAGAAGGAGGCAGTGAGAGGCACATACAGAGGGCATACAGGGGAAGCCAGAGGGTAAGAGGTTTAAACTGCTTAATTGACCATAAAAACCTCACTGTGTTTGGAACAGAGGGATTTTCACAAGGAAGAATACTTTATAACTGGTATGATTTAGAATTGCTGGTGCATAGTGACCATAAGAAACAGGCTGATTTTTAGCTGGCATTATTGCTGTTTTTAAACTCTCCACAGATACTGCATCTCCTCTTTGCTCCTGTATCTCCCATGGTACTCCACTGGTTTAAAATAAGTTACAGAAATTTCCTTGTGAAATATGATGATCATGTTTGACACCAAGTTTGCTGTGGATGTGCCTTAACAATGTTCTATGCATGGGCTAAATGTTTTACATTCATTATCTCTTTTAATTCCAAAATAACCCTGTACGTATTATTATCCTCATGTTTCCAATGAGGAAAGAAGACTTAGAAAAGTTTGTTGACGTGCCCGAGTTCACACAGCCAACACAGTGTATTCTTGGTACTAAAGTTCATGTCCTTAAACAGTTTTCTTATTTTAATTGTGATCAACAAGCAGTACGTTTGCAACTATTTGCCACATATCCGTGTATTTTTAAACTGTTATTGCTCTTAAGAATTTTTCTCACATTCTCTGCTGCCACCACCTGGCCTCTTGGAAAACTTGCACGCTTTTCTTCTCAAGTCATTTTCAGCCTTATCAAAGTTTTGCGTTCCCTTGAAAGAGGACTGAAATTTTTGTAAATTGGAATTATATTATTTAAAAGTTCCTAATCTTACCAATTTACTCTTCTTTACTTGTCTGCAATGTATTAAGGTCATAAAGAGATTGAAACAGAAATTGACTAATGAACTTCTCCTGGCAGAAGAGAAATTCATAGCAAATCAGCCAGTAGGCCAAATTGCTACTGCGGGGAAAGTGTTAGTTCTGGGTTCAGAAAGCAAAGCGAGTCTGATGCACTTCTCCTGTGGTTGCCTGTGGGAGCCCTAAGTTAAGAAGTAAGGGAGATAGGCAAATACCATCAAATCAATCAGGCCCTATAGAATTAGTTTCAAGGGAAAGGCAGAAACCAGCAGATTTGGCATTTAAGTCATAGATCTCTAAAAAGCTGATGGCCATTATCCTACAAAAAATAAAACATGTTTACATTTGTAAGAATGAGAAAAATAATAAAAAGTTTGCCAAGTCCTTACCATTATCTGGTCTCTTCTTCTAATCTCTACCTACCAAAAACCACTAAGTGCATAAGGATATGTGATAGGAGGACAGCTGGTGTGGAAAGAGGAAGAGAGGGAGAGTTTACAGTCCTCTCTTCCATCTGGACTCACTGTCCTCAACCTGTTCACGAGCAATTCAATAGGTTAACCTCTAAGTGCCTTCCCAGTTCTCATACCTTGATTCCCTTCTTTGAGCATGTACCCTAATGCCACATTGAAATTATGAGAATATTGAGGATCGAGGAGAATGCAACAGATGTTTAGTGCTTACTTTCCAGGCACCATATAAGGTTTTTCTAACCCACTGCTTCATTTTATTAGTCCTCATAATAACCCTGTAAAGTTCATCACCCTTACTTTACAGTGGAGGGCACTAATGCTTAGGAGGTCAGAGTCAGGTAGGTGACTGAAGTAACCAGGATCCAAATGAAGATTTATTTAAATGTATGAATAAATGAATGAAGTCAAGAAAAGAATGCCTTCTTTTTAATGAAATACACATTTTAAATTGCTATATATTTCATTGCTCACCAGTCACTAAAATTTTGTTCCACTTGAAGTCACCTGTCAATCAAATGCAAAAAAGAAAATGTAGGTAATAATATTTAATGCTTACCTAGCACTTACTATGTGTCAGGCACCATTCTAAATACTCTGACCAATTAATCTTCACAACAACCCTGTGAGATAGGGACTGTCACCAAACCCATTTAACAGATGAGGAATCTGAAGCCCTGAGAAGTTAAGCAACTTGTCCAAGATTATAGTTAGTGAATGGGGAAGACAGAGTTAGACTCCATTTTGTTCCAGAATCTGTGTCATTAATCAGTACACTAGAACACCTCTTCAACACACACACATACACACACACACACACACACACACACACTACATATACATGCTCACACGTGTGTGTACAAAAGGTCTGGCATTTCTTACACAAACACATGCAGCTCTAGATTCAGTATTCAGATGTTCTGGAACACAACAAACTCTCACCATCAGTTGTGAGACTCTCCTCTATTTACCTGAGAGCATCAGAGAAAACAGGAGAAGCCGACTACATAAAGTTTGCAGCTGCCAGGGCTGGAATTTATGAAACCTGGGAGAAGAGTGAAGGTTGGTCTTGGGATTTCCATAGCTATTGCTGTGCTGTATTAGTTTTCTCAAACTGCCTTAACAAAGCACCACACACTTTTGGCTTAAACAACAGAAATTTACTTTCTCACAGTTCTAGAAGTTCAAGATCAAGGTGCTAGCAGGGTTGGTTTCTTCAGAGACCTCGCTCTGAATCGTGGAGGGCAATCTTCTACTCTCCCTGTGTCCTCACGTGATCTTTCCTCTGTACATGTCTGGGTCCTAATCTCCTCTTCTTATAAGGACACGAGTCGAGTCGGAGTGGATCAGGATCCACCTTAATAACCCCATGTTAATTTAATTATCTCCTATCTCCAAATACAGTCACATTCTGAGACACTGGGGGCTAGAACTTCAACATGTGAATGGCGGGGCGGGGTGACACAATTCAGCCTATAACAAGTACTAAACAAAGAATAAAAGTTAACAGTTCAGATATTAATTTATGCTCAGAGTGGATGCTTAACTCTTAGGAATGTCAACATAAATTGTCTAGGTTCAGTGAATGCCATCAACCATGTTTAAAGTTGCCCTTTAATCTCTATAACAAAGTGAAAGATCAATATAATACATGAACAAACTAAATTACAAAAATTCTTAAATATTAATTTTGAAAATTAGTATTAATTTTAAGAATATTTACTTTGTTCCTTCACCAAAAAAGGACAATATCTGAAATTTCCAGAAGTAAAGTTCTGCTTCCTTTTATAATTCTCATCATAATTTAAAATCTGGAGTTTCAACTTTCCAATAAAAAACAGAACTTGGACTCTTGGAATTATAGTTTAATATTAGCTGCAACTATAGAAGATTTGCTTCAATACAAGCTGATTCTATTTTATTTCTTCTGGTAATCATGTGTTTGATTGCTCCCACAGCAAGAAAAAGATTTTTCAAGCAAGTAACAATATTATATCTAGAATATCCTAGCAACAGCCTGAGAAGATTCCTGTTTCAACATATTTAATTACTTGAAATAAATTCCTATTTTTCAATATAAATAGGAAAGTCTGCCTCAGTAATCAATTTTTAATTAATTAAACATTTATGCAAATAATTATCAACTTTTACATTTAATACAAATAAAAATATCTCAATATAAGACAAATTGCTAGTAGGTGGTAATTAGAAGTCTAGTATGCTTACATTTTAAGTTTTTATGACTAATACTAAAAATAATAATAAATAGATAGAGCCTCAAAAAGTAATTTTTCCATAACAATTGAAATAAAATAACAAGAATATTTTTATATTCTAGAGATGTACACAGGCCTGGCTGTGTACACAGGGTGTTAGAATTTGTTGCATTTTATTTCTTTAAGTGAAAACATAAAAACAATAAATAAGCACCTGAAAAAACTATTGGGTGCTTCACTCACTTCCAGAGCTAATTCCAACGTCAGCAAGCAAAGAAGATGAATACTAAGAGCAAGTAATATGTATCATAGCATAAGAATCTTAGTGGTCTATAAAATTATGTCAAACGAGATTTAACTTAAAAATGAAATTAAAGTCCTAAAAAAGTTTTATTCAAAAGAATATAAACTCAAAATCATTGACTTGATGCCTATTTTGTATGTGGTGGGTACTGTGTCAGGCACTGCACACCAAGCCAGTATTTCCTAAAATAGAAGGTCTTCAGTCATCAGTCTAAAAATGAGCTGTGTTGAAAATCTGGAGACTCTAATTAGGCACCATTTAAATTCACTATGATAAATAACTTAGTCTGCATCTCTAAGACAAAGTAATTATTGGCCCTTAGAATCAACAGTAGAATGAGTTAAAGGTCTTTTGAATTGGGAAATGAATAAATATAAAGATAAAAGGGTTAGCAGAGTGAATCAACAATTATACTGATTCTTCCATAATGAATGAATTATGACTTACTATAACATTGTAAAAAGATTTGTAAATTCCTTTTTATTATAAAGATCAATTAACAAAGAAACAAGTGCAGAAAAATTATAAGAGCAGATGAAAAGTATCTCTCTTAAAATAGCAAAAACTATACACTACCACAGATATGTCTGTTAAATCAGTCAGTTACATTACATGCTATTTAGCCAAGTCTGAGTTATACAACTTGTGAACGAATTATTCACGTCCTTTGCCACACCTCTTTGCTTCTAATAACAATTCTTTAAGTAACAAATCACCACTATCAAAATGGAAAGATAAATTGATAATAATGTGGAATTATATCAGGTTGCAATTACTAGCCACTCAGATAAAATGCTTACTTTTACTGGAGATGGAAACTTATATAATAACTAATTAAGGTCTAAGATTGATCATTTGTGGATGCTCATTATTCATGCTATCACTAAGGTTAATAAAGATAATTCACAGTTTCCTCTATTTTAAAGTAATAATTTTTTAAATTATTTTTTTCAGTTACAGTTGACTTCAACATTATTTTATATTAGTTTCAGGTGTATAGCATAATGGTTAGACATTTATATAATTTATGCAGTAATCCCGCAGTTAGTCTCGTACCCACCTGGCACTGTGCCTAGGTGTTGCAATGTTATTGACTGTATTCTCTACGATGCTGCACTAATTTTAAACATCAATAAATGTCATAGATCTTTGACCTCCACTCAAGGTTCCATATTGGATCACCAAAGATATTTATGTATTTAACCTTAAAGTGTTTCACATCATACTACTTTTAAAATATTAAATGAATCATTCCAGACAATCTGTTTTGAAAACAATTGTTCAATTTACAGGTTTGTTCCCAAAGAGGCAAGCATTCCCACTCTCCTCAAAGTTAACACCAGATCCCCAATCCCACTTACATGGCTGTAGATAGAAATACATAGTTTGAATCTTTAGCCAGTGATACCTTTCTAATTTAGGCATTGACATAAACACAGTCTTCTTATTTTTCTAGAAATATTTTTCTTTAGCGATAGAGCTTTGAATCTTGCCAGAATTGATCCATTTTCCCCTACTTTCTAAGGAAACAAAATCAACAAAATTCTGCTTGTGTCCCCAGTACCACGTATGCTTTCAGGAACAGCAGTTGCTCTAACATTTCTCTTAGATTTGTGTGACACAATGAACTGACTTTCCAACAAGTTGGCTTCTTAATTTCATTGTGTTCTGAAAGTAAAAAAATAACCAGCTCAGTGATGCTAAAGTAACACTCCCAATCACCAGGAAGGAAATCATGCTGCCCCTTCTGTCACTCATTGACTGGGTTCAAGACGAGTGAATTTCTGCCACACAAAGAAGCATTTGCTCCTATAGGAGGAAGTCCTGATGTTTAACTTGTGGCAACCTTGCCAAGAAGCACAAGGATCAACTTACGAAAGGGCATGTGTATTTTTTTAAATGTTTTACATAAAGAAAATAAAAAGATTGAAAAAGTTGGAAATAGCCATCCCATTTCTCTCCACTATATTGCCAATACTCTAAACTGACGGGTCTTAATTTACTTTTCCTTATTATTTCTTTTGTAACGTGGCTTCTGAGAGTCATCAGATACATTCTAATTTTCAAACCCAATAGTATCTTCTTAGTTTGATATTGTAGAACAATCTTTTAAAAACCCTCTTTTCCATGGCTGCCATCTCCTTGTTGTTTTTTTTTTCCTACTCCCTCATTCTTGCTCTACCCTCCTTCTCCAGCAAGGGATGAGCATGTGGAATGCAAAACTATCCTACCTTCATGTACAGCAGTATAGAGTGTGATGTTTAAGGATCAGGTTCTCAAAGCGGACATAACTAAACTTGATTCCCAACTGTACCAGTTATACTAATAAGCACATACAATAATTCCCTAATTATTTCTCAGAGCCTCAGTTTCCCACATCTGTAAATGCAGATCACAATAGTACTATTTTTTTTAGATTTGAGGGCATTCAATTAAATGTGTGAAAGAAATAGCAAATTTATAGCATGAGTTTTTCAATAAATATTATCATTATTATTTCTAATTTCAGTGGCCTTTGACAGACAAAACTAAAAATGGATCAGCACTGGAGTTCTCAACCAGGTAGTAAGCAAGTAACAGTGGATTTTGATTTGCTTGAATAGAGTTACAAAATCTGGGTGGTGAACACATAATGCAACACATAGACAATGCACTGTAGAATTGTACACCTGGAATCTATGTAATTTTTGTTAACAAATGTCACCCCCAATAAGTTTAACAATAAAAAAAAGTTAGCCAGAAAGGACTAATGAGTCCAGGAGTCAGCAAGTTATAGCACACAGGACAAATAGAGCCCACCAACTATTCTTGAAATAAAGCGTTACTGTGTACCCCTTTGAAACCCATTTCTATAAACTGTACCCCTTGTTTTTAAAACAGCTGTTTTTAAATACTGACCCTTTTGTTCAGTGCATATCTTAATGTAATATAGTGGAAATCAGGTAATAAGAGGAAAAATTACTACACTAAAAGTACAAACTACAGATTTAGTTTTATGATATTCATAACATAGTTAAATATTGATAATGCTGATCAAGTATTTAAACATTAAATAAAAAAATTACTTGAAAAGAATCATGATTAAAGACAATGCACTTACTTCTACTCAGTCAATAACTAAACTGGTTACAGCTGTATTTATATGTTTGAGGAAGTTCTAGAAACATCTCAAATGGATTGTTCTGAAACTGTGCATAATGATTGGTAGAAGAGCAGTTTGGGGGAAGGATTCAGAGCCACGCCCTCACCAATCATTCGCTAATATGATCGAATTCTGAATTGTCTTCATTTATACTGATTCACCTTAACATTTATGGTTCCATAACTAACGTTTTACATTTTTTACTTGGTTTTTTTTCACCATTACTGATTATTTTTTTCATACCCCTGAAGGGCTCAGCACGTACCCCCAGAGGTATTTGTACCACCTCTTGGGAACTGATGGTCTATGGCTATGTTTGTGCTCCAATACCAGATCTAAGTGATTGTGAAAGAGACTGCGTGGCCTGCAATGCCTAAAATATATTATAGAAAAAGTTTGCTGACCCCTAATCTAATCTAACTTCCATCATTTTCCTGATGAGAAATTTAAATACAATCATATAATTCAAAAATAGCTAAGAAATTCCCTAATGTATCATCTTTGTTATTAATAGTTCACAGGAAATTTATATATATGCAGATTGTTTTCTAATAGAAATAAAACCTGCTTCATTAGCTTGTTTTGTCATTTCTGTGACACAATTTTAGTTTCTGGGGACCCACTGAATGAGGAATTTTTTTCTGACGCTGTATATCTAGCACTTACACTATAAAAGGAAAAGTAATTCCCATTAGGACCAGAAAAACCTAAAGTTAAAAAAGGCATCATAAGCTCATACCAAAAGATGGATTTTACTTGATATAAAGAAAGATGGCATCATCCAACTTTGGCAGAAAGTTTGAATGTGAAATTGCTGCAAAAACTGCTATACTCTGGAGACTGATGACCAGAATGACCTCAGAGGCAATTTTTTATTCTCAAGAGATGGCTTGTTTAGGTATCTCTGGGGGAAAGCAGTGTGTCCTCAGAAAGGTTAGCAGGTTGTTTTTTCCCGGTAAGCTCTTGCAGAAGTGGATGGGAGTCAGTGCCACCAATCGCAAAGCAGACAAGGGTGGAGTCATGGCATTTCATCAGTGGCCATAGAGAGTATCAGTGGATTGCCCAGAAAGAGGGACATTTCATGGTTAAAACTTTGATTTGCTTCTATTCATGTTTATTCTCTAATAGTATGTATGTCACAAATAGAAGCCACTCCTAGGGTTCCCAAGGGCAAAATTCACTTCAATCTGGAATATTTCAACGTGTTAGATGCATACCTCTTCTAGCAGTGGCCTCAAGAAGGCAGAGAAAAAGAAAACATCATTTCTCTGTTAGAAAAAGCAGCTCTATTTTCTTCTATGCCACAGGGAATGGCATTAATTCTAAACTGTACATGCTATTTAAGGGATGCAGAAATAACCTATAGCTTTTGCTACCAGGAGCCTTCATATGTAATCCCTATGATGGTGTCTTGCAATCACCTATTTCAGAATTACCCAGTGTGTTTGTTAAAAATGAAGATTTCTGGTCCTAGTACCAGACATCGTGAATCAACACCTCTGTGTGTCACACTCAGGCATATGCATCTTCAATAACCTTTCCATGTCATGGTACTACAAACTAGAGTTTGGGGACCATGGGTTTATTAAAGAGGAAATTAGCACTAAATCTTTTAGCTCTGCCATTGTCTAACTTTGTGACTGAGTGATTTACTTAAAATGAGTATAATATAATCTACTCTGCTAGCCAACAAAATTTATTAATTTTAAGAATTCAGAGGGAAGAATTAAGAGGGAAGAGCCCAAGGTGCCATGTCAGTGCGAAGTGTAATAACCTAGAAGAGATCAGCACACTGAGCTAAAATGGCTAACCTCCTTAAAGGCAGGGTTTTGCTGAAGGTACCACATGGGATAAGATGGCTTTTTTTTAATGTACTCAAGGAAAATCATTCTAATTTAATAAAATGTTAGCTTAGCTTTTCATGTTATCTTTTCCCTTTATTCCATAAATTTGATAGGCTAGACTAATGTCTAATACGTATTTTAATGAGAATGAAGAGAATCTCAGAAATAAGCAATTTACCAAAAATTCATGTAGTCTGCCTGTTCAATATATTCTGCACAATTAAAACATCTGGGGGCAGACATTGAGCTACCCTGGACGAAAAGCCATCGAAGTATTTGAATGTTGCTACAGACTAAACCAATGAATATTTTACTCTCACCAGCTGCTCCATAGTCCTTCTTCTGCCATGAGATTACAAAGCTCAATTGTCCTTTCTCTGGGGCTTTGTACCCCTCTATATACAATAGACTAGGACTTTACTGACAAAACAAAAAGCAGCAAAAGCATCTGTACTTGAAGTCACTGCTACTAAATAAATCCCAAACCTGTTCATTTGCTCTTTTCTGCTACAATCCACAGTTCAAACAGGGACTGCACTGCTGTCCTCTTGGGATCAAGGATCTCAGTGGCCACTAAAATTAATGTAGGTACTCAGGGAAGTAACACTCTCTCACACTCAGTTTAAAAAAACAAAATCCTTCATGAAAAGATACATCTGAACATATTAATAATAACAGCATCTATTGATCATATGACTAATGTTTTAATACAACATTCCTTTTAATCCTCACAACAAGTCTATGAAGTAGATATAACTGTCCTCATTCTACAGATGAGGAAAGTGAGGAGATAAAAATTGCAATGAATATCACAGTATGAGTACTGAAAATCATGTTAGCTAGTCAGCCTGGGTTTACCTGGCTCCAAATATCACAATTTTAACCATTACAAAAGAAACCTGATGGCTTTCATGTATCTATCTCTGTTAGCAAACTAATTTTTGTTTGAATTGAATCAGATTTCTCTATTAGTTATTATTACTAATTGTCTTTAAAATCTTTGAATTATTCTAATTTAAGGGAATGTGTCTTTAATACATATAATAAGGTGCTCTAAGCAAATATTTGTTGACTGAATGGATACCTCGGTACTTATGGATGGATGACCGAATGGATACCGGTCAGCTGTTTTAAACCCTAAACTCTCTTCCTTATAATGAACATCCATTAGCATTATTCTCATGCCATCCTTTCCAATTAGTAACACAGGTAACTTGTCACTACTAGTAATTACAGAAATGGTTTATAAATTATTTACTTTCTTTAAAGAGTGTGAAGTTAGAGGGCAGCCCACCAGACCACCCTCGTTTCCAACACCAATTTGCAAGTTCAGGAGTCCCCATGACCACATTTAGGTTCATGAATTTACTAGACAGTCTCACAGAACTCACTGGAAGTTCTTATACTCACAATTATGGTTTAGCATACAGATTAGGTAAGGTTAAAAGGCACAAATTAAACTCAGCCAAGAGAAGAGGCATATAGGGCAGAGTCTAGGAAAGTTTCAAACACAGAGTTTCAAGTTGACCCCTACCCATGGAGTCATGGATAGCATTACTTTCCCAGAGACAGCGTATGATTATACACACAGAGTACTGCCAGCCAGAGAAGCTCACCGAGCCGTGGTATCCAGCCTTTATTCGAGCTCCGTGATGGACTGCCCACATGACTGACTTCAGTTTCCAGCAACTCTGGAAGTCAAGCTGATACCATGGGAGTCAATGCTCCTACCATAAATAACATTGTCCGACAATCTGGCATGGTCCACAGCCCCAGTCACACAAAGACACTGCTATCATGCCTGGTATTGCAAGGGCTGAGAGATTCCCTCCCAGAAGCTGAGCGGAGAGGGAAGACCTGTCTTGGGCAAGGTTAAATTCCTCACTACACAAAGCATTTAAAGAATATCCAAGATCTTTTCCAATAACCTATTTTCCAGTGCAGAACATCTAGAGACTCAGTTACAGCTCTGGAGGCAACACACAAACATCAGTTTCCAGGCATGTTGTTACCTCAGAAAATATGATTTAGAAAAGAAATAAGAGCTTATTTAGAAGGCAGCCAAGAACTACAAGTATAAGCATGGGATAGCATCAAATTACAACAGAGATCAACATGCAATTATAGCTATTTCATGTGAACAAATTAGAGAATCTAAATATGGAGGTAGATTTTAGTGTCTTTAGTTTAGGATCCAGTCCAATAACTAAACTCTGAAGTTAGGCCCCTCCTACATGGTTGTTCTGAAAGTCAGTCTACCTTAATTCCACCATCTTTTCCTAGTCTGTTCCAGATTCCTTGCTCTTCATTCTTCTGACTGCCAAGGAAACAGATGGTTTGTCCATCTAGGACTCCATTTTGCTCCATTGATCATTTCCAAATATGCTGAAGTCTCAAAGACTTATATCTTCTTCCAATTGTTTCAATTATTAGGTCTTTGGTTGAAAACAATAGCAACTCAACTCCAATTAATTTGGGCAAAAATTTTGGACACAGACAGGGAGAACACCACATGGTTTCTGTTGCTTATGCCACCCAGGGAGTGTTAGTTTGTTACAGCAGCTCTAGCGAACTAAATGCGCATTTCTGGTCAATTGAATATCACGTTCATAGTTGTCTCCTCTGATTGGTCGAAGTCCAGTACAGTTTACAAAAAGAATTTTCTCTCTTGCAGATGCAATTTCAGTCTCCTATATTTCATTATCATTCATCAGCCTACACCTATTGGTTTCTCTGTTCACATCATAGACTTTATTCTATGTGGCAAAAAAAGTACAGTTACCGTAAGAATCTAGATTAATTAGTCATATGTCAGGTATAAAGAACTCAGTTTCAAATATTGTACTTTACAGGCCCAAATCTCTACTAGACTTTGTTATTAGATTCCGATTTTATGTAGAAATACTCCACCTTTTTATTCATTTTGACTATCTATTCCTTTATTTTTAACATAATTTCCATGGTTATTTTGAGTTCCTTACTTATTTCATATTTATATCACCTCTAAGTCCTTGTTTATTTTTTGTTTTATCTCTTGATTATTAGTCAATTTTCCTTCTTATTTGTATGTCTAACACTTTTATTATGTGCTGGACATTGTAAAGAATACATAGTGGACGCTTTGGAATAGTCATCATCTTCTAGAGAGTGTTCAGTTTTAATCTGGCAGGAAATTAGATTACTGAAGGATCACCCTGATACTATCAGAGCTTTATTTTAGTCTTTTTTAGAGAGGGTCCATTTCACTTTTGCCCTTTCTCCTAGCATATAACCTTTACTCCTAGCAAACATCTACCATGCTCCTAAATTCTAGGATGTGATATTTCAACAGCAAGCTCAAGGTATTCACTAGCTGGATCCAAACTTTAATGTCTCCCCAGAGCAGTGAAACCTCTGAAATTCCTAATTATGTTGCAGCCTCCCTGCATTTTTTTCTCTGTTCTATCTCTTAAAATCTCATTCTATGACTGCATAGTTTTATGAGTCAGCCAAATACCAATGTGAATTTTTATGTAAATTTTTTGGGCTCCTCTGCAACTCTTGCCTGTCTAATATCCTACCCTTCAAATCCCAGTCACCATGGTAACTCCGAATGCCAGTCTCTGTTTCCTCTTGACAGCAAAAAATGCTGTTTTCTGCTTGGACTCTATTCTCCCATACAATGGTTTGGAAATTGCACTCGGGGAGAAATCAGGGTAAATGCAGGATGTAGCTCATATGCTTCCCTTATCTCAGAGATCTCAGCCTTTCATTTTCTACACGTAACTATTTTACATCTTTTCCATATTTATATATGTTTTGGTGGGAGGGCAATTAACCACCAAGCTAGTTAACCATAGCCAAAATTTAAAGTCTTAACTACAGATTTAGTCCTCATGATTTATTTCTTTGCTTTTCCATATCCTCTTTTGGCCTCTCTTTCCATACCTTACTAACTCTAACATAATAAAGGCATATTTCCAGGAGATAATTTCACTTAACTATAATCCTACTGTAGGAAGAATCAACATGCTATCATCATAGAGAAGAGAATTTATAAAACAGTGACAGCAGGAACTCCAATCAGTGAACAAACTGGTATCTAGACTTCTTACCTTCTGTGAGGCTCTAAGTAAGAAATGTATATTCTAAACAGCTTTCATAACTGCCTGATCACTTAAATGCAACCTATGGAAAGTCAGAACTAGACAAGGGTTAAAGACAAACACTAAAACAACATTTATTGAAAGCACAAAGCATGTTTCTTAGGTTAAGTTACAAGTATGGAGCTAGGAGAATTTATGAAATTCCCTAGATTTTCAGATCCCATAAAGAGACACAATTTGCAGGTACAGTCAGAAATACTTCAGTTTGTTCCAGAAAAGTGACTCTACTTATTGACACCTTGCTATTGTGGAAATTATGTATAAATGTTTTCATAATTACATATCCACACTCCATATATGTAAGTAAAGCAAAACTTTTCATGGCTCAATTGCAGAAGATTTTGAGGCCTCTTGCTTAAGTCCTGACTATGCTCAGTTCTTTCTTTCTCTTTCCCCCAAAGCAGGTGTGTGATGAGAAGCACCATTATTGGCCACATGGGCTTTTACAGGAAGGCTGTGGGAAGGACACCTGAAGCCAGGCCCATCGCCACAGCACACTCACCTGCTGTGAGCCATTCAGTCCCCGTCAGGCATTTATATCCACAGCTCTTCCTTCCTCCCAGGCATGTTATGAATATGAAAATACATATGTTTGTGTGTGTGTGTGTGTGTGTGTGTGTGTGTGAGATTGATAGTGTAAGACACTTCAAGGTGCTGTGAAGCAAGAAGCTAAATAAACATAACGATGTTTACTTTCCCAAAAGGCAGCATCTCAGCATCCAAAAGGAAGATGCCAAGTCATCTGCTAAGGTCAAGTGTTTGTGATCTGAAGCAAACTGCTTCTGTTCAAGACAAATAGTATAACATCTTCAGGCCCCAAAAGTCTTCAATGTGGACTGCTTATGTTCTTCTTAAACATTCCTGCATATAGGCCTTCTTACTTTTGCTGAGGGCCTTGTTCTACCAGCAAGATCTTCTACCTTTATTCTTCTGCCTTTATTTTTCTGCCCTGGCTCTCCTGCTTCCCCTATCCCCACTCCCACCATAGAGATACAACCTATGGTTCAAGCTCCAGTTTAATTAATAGTGGCTACCACTCTTCAGCTTTTACAATATACCATGAACTATGCTGAATGCTTTACCTAATTCTTTCAACATCTACCAAGTAAATTGTATGAAGCCTGTTTAATAGAAGACAACCAAAGCTCAGATAAGTAAAGCAACTTGTCAGATCACAAAGCCAGAAAGCAAACCCAGCCCTGTCTTAATCTAAAGTTGATATTATCAATACCTGTACCACTACATTGCACTGTCACTCTTCCCAACTCTCTATGAAAATTTTCTTGACTCCAATAAGGTAATTTCTCCCAATCAAAACCAAGGTGCTCTCCAGAACATATTTTGACATGTTTTATATTGTCTTGATCATTGTTTGTTTTATATTCCTGTTTAATTTTAGATGAATATGTTTTGTTTCTTTCCCTAGGTATGTTGTAAGCCCATTAAAGCCACAGAACCTCTCAAAATGCACCTGCATGATGTAAACACACACAAATACTGAGCATATGTTTTTGTTACCCTGTCAATACCTAACATATTCTTATGTGCAGCAATCTAGCCCAGTAAATTGTTTCCATTTGTCACAAGTCCAAATGTAGGGGGTTAAATGACAAGGCATGAGATTGAGAGGGCAAAGGTGTACTTAGAGATGAACATACCTATGTCCAGGGCATTAGGTTATGATTTTGAAGTTGATATGAGATATCAGAACTTAACAAAGCATTCCTTTTTTGGAATGTATAGAATGTTTGCTGAGAAAAATATTGATATATAGTATTCTATATACAAATGAGTCATATTTCCAAATCAGCTATTAATAGTTATTAATGTCTTCTTTTGAATATTTTAAGATGCCATAGCACAAAAGTAGCGTCAACCATAAAATAAATTAACATAGTATTTTACATTTCAAAAATAATGAACACTAGGTCTATTTATGCAAAGCAATGTGGTAGATTAAGAAAAATGTTTGGAAAATTCAGAAGGAAAAGCACACTAGCCAAACTTAGAAAATACAAAGAAAAGACTTTAAAGCTTAAATGAAGTAGACAATTCCTTAAGAGGAAAGAGTAAATTATATAAATGAGTACTTATTGATGAAATGAAATAAAATCTAATACTGAGACATAAGAATAACTGGCCCTCAGGAGATACTAACCCTACAGAGATTTTCTGTTCCAATTATAGCACAGTTTTGTTTTGTTTTTCAAATACAAGAGGAGTAAAGGTTACATGCTATGAGTTCTGGATGATTATCAAATTAGTCCAATGCTCACTATCCTAATTCCAAAATTCTTTACTAAGAATGCACAAGCTCTTATTTGGGTCTACAGAATGGATATGAAAATAAGAAGTTAAAGTAGAGAGGCAAGCATCTCAGTGACCAGTGCATTTGCTTACCTGTCAACAAGGCCTGAGTACTTTCTTAGTGACCATTCCTTTTGAGTTGTAGAAATGTGAAGTCATTGCATTCCATAGACATGAGGAATGTGAGATTTAACTCATTTTTGTCCACTGTTTCTGCGTGTAAGCATAAAGGGTATTCATTCTTTATTTATGAGTTTCTTTCCCTTTGTATAGACTGAGATAGTACCCACTTACTTTCAAAAGTCTCAGGGATGACTCATGAAAAAGACTCTTCAGTTTGACCAGTGTGCTAACATGTTCTGAATAATAAATAATTTATTTTAAGCCTCCAGAAACTTTCATCTGCATACAAGATCTCACATTTAAGTTCATGAACTTGCCACCATGCGCTTACGTTGGCAGCACGGTACAAACAATTCAATCATTAGTATGATTCATAACCTTAGTATATCTGTGACTCACAGTTGTGTTTGTGTCAACCTGTGGCAGTGCCTTGCTGAGTGGCATTCATTACTGTTGTTGCACATTTTTGTGTGCCAGTGCAAGAACGTTGGAGCTTGAATTAGAGCAACAAGCAAACATTAAATATCTTAAACTTGACAAGAGTGGAAGTGAAATCAGAGATACGTTAGTCCAACTTTATGGGGATAATTCCATGAAGAAAATGGCAGTGTACAAATGTATTAAACATTTTTCTGAGGGGAGTGAAAGTATCACTGGTGAAGAGAGGTCAGAGCAGCCAGTAATGAGCAGAACTGAAAAAACCATTTCAAAAATTCATCAAATTGTGTGTCAAAACCTTTGGCTGACTGTGAGAAGCATAGCAGACCAAATAAACATCAATAGAGAATCAGTTAGGAAAATTTTACCTGAAAATCTTGGCGTGAGAAAGGTGTGTACAAAAATGGTCCTGCAGGAGCTCACCAATGAACAAAAGCAAAGGAGAGTCAAAGTTTGCCAAGACCTTTCAGAGAAGCAAGACAATGTTTTGGGTCATGTTATCACTGTTGATGTAATATGGGTTCATCAATACGATCCTGAAACAAAGCATCGACCCAGAAACAAAGCATCTAAGTGCACAGTGGAAGTCAGCCAATTCTCCACAACCAAAAAAGTTCTGTCAGTCCAAATCGAGTCAAAAAAACGTTGCAAACCTTTTTTGATATTAGAGGGATTGTTCATTATGAATTTGTACCAACTGGACAGTCAACCAAGTTTATCATTTGGAAGTGCTGAAAAGGCTGTGGGAAAAAGATGAAAACGACCTGAACTTTTCACCACCAACTCACGACTCTGGCATCATGACCATGCACCTACTCACACAACATTGTCTGTGAGGGAGTTTTTAGCCAGTAAACAAATAACTGTATTGGTACACCCTCCCTATTCACCTCCAATGACTTTTTTATTTACCCAAAGATAAAGGAAATACTGAAAGGAAGACATTTTGATCACATTCAGGACATCAAGAGTAATACAACAGCTCTGATGGCCATTCCAGAAAGAGTTTCAAAATTGCTTTGAAAAGTGGACTATGCGCTGGCATCAGCGCATAGCTTCCCAAGGGGAGTACTTCGAAGATGACCGTAGTAATATTTAGCAATGAGGTATGTAGCACTTTTTCTAGATGAGTTCACTAACTTAATTGTCAGACCTTGTATGACTACTATCTAGAATCTCAATTGACTTTTCTTATTTCTTATTAATACCCATGAAACTTCCAGAAATTATAACTGTAGGTCAGTTGTTTTCAACCTTCCTAATGCCGCAACCCTTTAATACAGTACCTCATGTTGTGGTGATCCCCATAAAATTATTTTCGTTGCTACTTCATAAATATAATTTTGCTACTGTTATGAATCGTCATGTAAGTATCTGATATGTGTTTTCCGATGGTCTTAGGCAACCCCTGTGAAAGGGTCGTTCAACCCCCAAAGAGGTCGCAACCCACAGGTTGAGAACTGCTGCTGTAGGTTCTCATTTTCTGGCTTCTCCATAGCTATAGATTTTCTAGTCATGTGATCTTACAGTCAACTTAGTTCAGTGAAAGTAGCTCCAGATCTGGCGTCAAATAACTTATGTTCAAATTTCAGCTCTGACTTTTTGTTAGCATTGTGACCTTGGTTAAACCAAACATCTTTCTGAACCTCAGCACCTTTATATATAAAAAGGGAAGATAATACCTGCCTGCACTTATCCACGGGATTGTGGTGAGGCTCAAGTTCAAAAGAATGTAAAATGCTATGTAAATCACATCTCTTTAGCAGGATTCTCAAGAGTTTCTTGCAATCCTTCATTTCATTTCAACTAGCAATGACTACTGTTAGTATTTTCATTTATTTTCTTTGTCTTTTTCTAGAGTATGAGTACATATGTTTGTGTATATATGAGGCTGTCCAGAAAGTATTCAGCCAAATAATATAAAAAATAAAGGCGTCTATGGCTGGATTTTTTACAGACAGCCCTGGTATATTGATTTACTTTTTTAAATATAGGTATTTTATTATGATACAATTATGTATTATGATACTTGCATATATCATGATATATATATATATATATATATATATATATATATATATATGTATGTAAGTATCTCTAGGTTAAAAAGTTCTCCCAAAACATGGTTAATAACAGTTTACTAAGTCTATCATACATAATATATGTAATGAAGTATGATGTATACATGTATGTATTTTCATGTTAATAAAATTATTTCCAAACAGGCATTAAAAATGTGGTGGTTAACAATTCTACCATATGAGTAAAACTATATTATTTATTTGATCATTCCCTATCTTTAAGTCATTAAGAATACCCATTTCCAGTTTTTGGTTTTTGTGTTTTGCTGTTGTTGATGTTACTGAGTTTATTGGCTATCATAAACAAGATTGTAGTAAATATCTCTGTGCAAAATCTTTTTATGATTCTCTAACTCCATAAAGGAAAATTTTAGAACTGAAATCACTGGATCAAAGGTATGGATTTTCCTAAGGCCCTGCCTAACATATTGTCAGATTCCATTCCTGAAGTACTCTACTGTAGACAATGTAAGAGAAAGTTCATTTTACAGTAACTTTGTCATGATTACCTACTTTAATCATTAGTAATTTCATAAACAAAAAGAATATCTCTTTGTTTCATGATTGCTAGTGAAATTGAAAGTTTGTCGTGTTGATTGATTTTTATTATTTCTGCCATGAACTATCTCTTCTCTTCCTTGCTTCACTTTATTGATTTGTAAGCATAATTTACACTTAAGAAATCAATTTCTCAGTTGTCATAACATAAAATTTTTCAAATTTGTCCTCTAAATTTTAATATTGCTTATGATTTTTTATATTGAGTTTTTTTGTTTTTTACAAATCAAATTTACCAGCCAGCTTCTTCCACTGCTTTCTTTTTTTTACTCTTGGTGAAGTAGTGAGAATTCCTAGTTCACTCATATATCAATTTATTCTTTTATAAAAACTGGTCTATGTTCAAAGACTTATCAATCTAGAATAAAGTTAAGGTGTAATAATACTGATTATTGCTGTTCTCCTAAATTATCAGCAAGCAGATTATTAAGTATTTCTGGTGCACGAGAAACTAATGCCAACCCACACACAGCTCTGTTTATAGGGCACTCAGATAATTCCTGTGCTGTGGCATGTAGCCAATGGTAAGGACTCAGAAACTTTGACACTTGGAAAGTAGAAGGTCTGTACTGGTTCCATAAGTCAAAGGAAGTCAGGCTCAGGGCTACTGACACCAGTAGGAGGATGGGACCAAGGAACAGGAAAACACCAGAGTCAGTTCCACTAGAGAAGAATGATCTGCAAAGGTCGAGACGCAGGAACTCTAATTTAAAAAGTGAGTCTAAATGGAGTTCAATTTACCTCCCAGTTCCATGGTTCTCTATTTCACCCATCTCGGACTGTATTTGACTCTTTGCTGAGTAAGGGCAAGCTTCTTGCTTCTCTTACCATTAAATTCCACATATCTATCTTTAGAAATACTCCTGAGTAGGCAAATATGCCTCCTCAGCAGCATGAATATTAATCGTAGCTAATAAAATTAATAATAATAAATACTTATTAAGCTCTTTTTATAGTCAAGACCCTGTTATAAGTCCTTTGTATTCATGAAACCCTCCAGAACACTTTGAACTGATAGGAACTATAATTTTCTCTATTTTATAGTTGAAGAAACTGAGACATAGAGAAGCTAATTCATTTGTCCAAAGTCCAGAACCAGCAAGAAGTCACAGAGCCAGGACTTGACACCAGACAGCCTGGTTTCAGAGCTGGCAGTCTCATGATATTCTATGATAGTTTGTATTTATTAATACAAATTTAAAAATTAGTGTTCATTTTAACTTATATATGTAGAAAAATCTATATTAACACATAATGTTTATACATATGGAAATGACCAAAATGCCCATCAATAGATGATTGGATAAAGAAATTGTGGTACATTTATACAATGGAGTATTACTCTGCCATAAAAAGGATAAAATCTTACCAATTGCAACAACATGAATAAACTAAGTCAGGCTGAGAAAGACAAATGCCATATGATCTCACTTATATGTGGAATCTAAAGAACAGAATAAATGGACAATCAAAACAGAAATAGAGTCATAGATACAGAGAACAAACTGACAGTTGTTAGATGGGAGGGGTTGGGGAGGGTGGGTGAGAAAAGTGAATGGATTAGGAAGTACAATTGGTAGTCACAATATGGTGATGAGGATGTGAAATACACTATGGGATGTAGTCAATAATGCAAAAACTATGTATGGTGTCAGGTGGGCACCTGACTTATCAGGGGAGCACTTCATAAATTATATTAATGCTCACCCACTGCACTGTACACCTGAAAGTAATATAAATAATATTGAATGTCAACTATAATTTTAAAAAATATATCTAGTCATGGGATATAGAGGACAGCATAGGGAATATAGTCAATGGCATTGTAATAGCTATGTAAGATGTCAGATGGATAGTGGATGTGTTGGGGTTATCATTTTGTGAGGTGTATAAACGTTAAATCATAATGTTCTTTTGTACAGCTGAAACTAATAATTAAAAAAGAAAAGTGAAGGGAAAAAAAGCCTTGGAATATGCTTTGCTCTCTCACAGGTCCACATCTTTACATATTCTGTTTCCTCTCCTGAAATAGTCCCCACCCACCTCCACCCACACCAACATACACTTACATGATTAATATCTTTGCATCTCATTTTAAAGGCTGCCTCCTATGTGAAACCTCCCTGATGGCTTCAGGCCACCGTAAGTGGTTGATATAAACTTACTGTGTTCCACCTTGCCTCCTGTGTGTATTCACAAACTGTGTAGTACTTGTTCATTTGTGTATCTGTCCCCCATTTGGACTATGCATTCCTTATGGGAAGGGGATACCACTTTTCACCTCTATGAATGGCATTTAATAAATATTTAGTGAATGAATGGATGGGTAGATGAATGGATGGCTGAGTGAAAGAATGGATGAATAGTGGTATTTACCATAACAATTTCTTTTATTTATATTATCCCTTAAAATCAACAAAGAACCCCAATATATATTATCTCATTTAGACATGAAAAGCAATTTCTTAAATGAATATTACTGACAATGTACACATGAAGAAACAGGTTCAATAAGGTTAAGAGACTACCCAAACATCACACAGATTTAACCACACCAAAACTTGTGGCCTTCCTAATACATCACAGCTCTTTCTCATAATACATTAATGATTTAAATGTAGTTATTTAATGGTCCATAGATTTATAGAGTTTTATAGCATGGAGACTTCCCTAGTCAATACTTCTTATTGGAAAGAGGAAAAACTGAAACCCAGAATTGAGAGATTGGTCAAATTTGCACCAGTCATTAGTAGCAGACCCAGGGCTGGAAAATGGCTTCATGGCTCCTAATAGTAACTTTGTAGGTGCTTATTAAATCCACACTGTGCCACTCACTTGCTATTTGACTGGACAACTTGCTTAACTTCTCTGTGCCCACATTTCCTATACTAATAATATGGGATAATAATAGTAACCTACCTCATAGGTTTGTTGTGGGGATTTAAATGAGGTAATCCACCGGAAACTCTTACAAGAGTGTCTGATACAATGACTGCTTTACAAATAAATATGATCTATTAATCATAATCAATTTTACTTGAGTAGGTTCTTCCTCTTTTACAAATGACATTAAAGTAGTGCTAGTGTAGTGATAGCAGTCACATGCAAATGAAGAAAGGTAAAAGGCAAAAAGCTATATATGATGAATGTTTGAGTGGAAATAGCAAGTTATAGGATGGGAAGATATTATGAGTGAATGATAGAAACGCCCTACCTTGAGATCACAAGGCAAACGAATTAATTGTATTAGGTTTTTCCATCCCTGAAACTACTTTCTGTGAAGAGGTAAATTAACATGAATTGTATTGCAAGGTTGAAAAATAAAAAAGAAATAGGCAATCATTTTCTATTATTTATTCTCTTAGTTGAATAGTTTCATTCCTCTTTCTGCTTACTGAAATAGATAAATGCACAAATATATACGTAAAATATAACCAGCAGTGAGTACACTATCTTCTTTACAGAAGGACCATTAGACTATACACATTGTCTCTTCTACTGAGTTCCAGCCAGATGCTTTTCTCTGGAGGGAAAGACTGGCCACGGTTCTGATTAATCAGCCCCATCAGAATTGTATTTGCTCATTGATATCTTCCCATCCTAACTTTCAGTCGCAGTCAGATTAGACTAGGCTATTCTGTATTAACGAAACTGCATTAGCTTATAAGAGCAGAGATCCATTCCACACTCATGCCTCAAGTCCTGGTGGATAGGCTGCAGCTTGCGCAGCTTCTCATTCTTGGGTTAGCCTCAAGGAACAGCCTCTGTCTGGATCATTATGGGTAGCACAGGAGAAAAACAAAGAATGACAAAGTGTGAACCAGCCCTCAAAGCTTCTATACGGGTGTGACACATGTCCCTTCCATTCACCTTAATTAGGCCAAGTAAGTTTACGTGGCCAAGTCCATCTTCAGTAGGGTGAAGTGGGTATCAATCAAAAGTAATATATTTGTAGTGCTACCATTACTGATATTTTTTCCCTACTGAGTTTCAGTAGATTCCATCTCTCCAAGGTTAGTGTAGAGTGTCTTCATCATGCTTGCTGTTTATTTCTGTGTGACTCCTGAATAGTTTTGTGAAGTGTGGTACTGAACACAGTATTCCTGTCCCAAGGAAGACACACACTGTTAAAGGCTAAGGTTTTTTTTTTCTTTTTTTGCCAAAGTTAGGTTATCAGATCACTACATCAATTCATTCTAACACAAATTCTCATGAGTTTCTATATTGTTTCTCTAACTGTTTATTAGACCAGGGGATGTATCTTCTGAATCTTTCACCCCTTGGGGCCTGGCACTTATAATAATTACATATTTTGTGTTCCCATAAATACTTGCAAGTAAAATGATTAAAACAAACTGAAAGCCATCCTAGTTCTACCACCAAACTGTTCTGCAGTATTACAGAAGGCAAGTCTACGTCTTTAGGTTTAGACAGTGATGATGTCACTCTTAATGGAACTGGTGAGAATGGAGAGTGCTCATTATGTAATGACTGTAATGAATGCTGAAAGCATTCTGCAATCCATGTGCCTTAAAATGCCAAGCTACCAAAATCAAGAAGGAAAAAAAAATATTTCAAAAGTCATTCTTTCCATGATTCAAGGAAAAACCAACTTTTGCATAATTCACCTCATATACAGTTTCCAAAATTACATTAAACAATTTGAGTTTGTAGACTATTTTTACCCAAACTATCCAGACCCACCTCAACTTAGTAATCTATCTCCATGAAATGGACCAGAACATAACTTAGGTTAGGCAAGTTACTTTCTTCAGGAGACGTCATAAAATTCACCATTTTGCCAAAATTTATTTATAGCAGTGTTTTTCAACCCTTTTTGTATTAATATGCCTTTAAGGAGCCTTTTCATTCACACACAATTTTAATACCACAGATACACTGTATCTGATTATTTGTATCTGATTATTTATTGCATGTATACCTGTGCTTTGTACATTAAAAAGTACAAACCATTGCTGACTCCTTTGGGAGTAATTCTGCCCCATTGGGAACACATAATCTTTAGGAAAGATACCTGTCCTCACTCATGTACTTCCACCTATGTTACACTTGCATGGTAAGTTTCTGCTCTTCTTCCTCAAGCATGCCTATTCGCATTTTTTCACCTCTGGATCTTTGCTCATGCTATGCCTTCTTGCTGGAATAACCTCTCCATTTCTGCTGCGTACAACCATCTTTCAAGGACCAGATTAAGTCCTACTTACTCCAAGCAGAATTTTTTCCAAATACTAAATCAACCTTCTTCCCCTAAGAACAGGGGTGTCCAACCTTTTGGCTTCCCTGGGCCACAGTGACAGAAGAAGAATTGTCTTGGCCACCGATAAAATACACTAACACTAACAATAGCCAATGAGCTTTTAAAAAAAAGTCCATGCATAATTTTTGTAATGTTTCAAGAAAGTTTACAAATTTGTGTTGGGCCTCATTCAAAGCCTTCCTGGGCCGCATGTGGCCTACGCACATTGGACAAGCTTGCCTTAGAACATTTACCTTTAATATAAGACATTTTTTCTTACCATGATACAATTTCCCAGTCTGCTTTAAACTAAAGTTATTTAAGTACCTGACCCCCTCCGCAGATTGCCATCTGTTAAATGGCCAGAATCTCTCACAAGAGAGTATTCAATGTAGTTGTTGTGTTGAGTTTGTAGATGTATGACTCAATTTACTTTGCAAGTACTTCATATTAAAACTAGACATCAGCTGACAAAGAGCTGATGTTGTCATTTACATGAATACATACACATAGATGAACATACACATGTGCCACATAGCTGGGTTGGGGAAATGGGTTATTCTTTCAATCCTTCCCCCTCTGCACATAAAAGGTGGGATTTCTCCTTGATCCATCAACTATACTTCATATTGCACGGGCTCAGAATTTCAGAGGCACTTTAATGCCTCCTTCTCCTTTATCTCCCATATCTAAGTTCTTGCCCTCATTTGTTGATTCTTCATTATTCATGAATCTTTGGTTTTTGCTTTTCTCCAGGATCGCACTGCCAGCATCTTCCTCTAAATCTGTGACATCTCATCTATAGTTAAGTCGTCCATTCATAGTTCGCGTCTTTTTACATCACTAGTCATAACCATCCTTCAATCATTCTTACTCAGGGTTATCTTTCTGAAACACAAACTGTGATCTTATTCTGCTGCTCAGCTGCTTAAGAACCTGCAGGCACTTTGGCATAAATCCAACCAACTCAGCATGACTGCTGTGGACTGAAATGTGTCTCCCCCATAATGAATATGTTGACACCCTACCCCTAATGTAATGTTATTATATTTGGAAATGGGATCTTTAGGAGGTAATCAGGTTTAGATGAACTCGTAAGGATGAAGCCTTTGTGATGGGATTAGTGCCCTTATAAGAAGAGACACCAAAGAGCATGCTCTTTCTCTTTCTCTGCCACATGAGGACACAGTGAGAAGGCATCATCTGAAAGCCAAGAAGAGAGATCTCATCAGGACCCAACCCAGCACCTTGATCTTAGACTTCCAGCCTACAGAAATGTACTTGGATAAAGTAAATTTGTGTTGTTTAAATCACCCAGTTGGTGGTATTTTGCTATGGAAGCCTGAACAGACTCATGCAATAACCTTAAGGGCCCTGCTTCAAATGGCCTTACCTAAGCAACCCCAGCAGCTGAGGTCCCCCACAAGGAATAGTCAGGTCTGTTAATAGTTAGCCCTTTACCCTTTCACACGCATGCTGGAATGAAATTATCTCTAGTTAAGTTAGTTCAAATGTTTTTCAGAATAATTAGTGACAATAGTATTATTATTGCTTACACACATTTCCCAGGGAATGTTCTTGCTAAAGTGGTCTGTAAGACTCAATAATTGTAAAATGTATAAATTGCATGGTCTGCCCCAATGCCAGGAAAAGAGAAGGTGTATCCAGATTCAAAATGTTTTAGCTCTTTATACTAAAAGTAATACTATGAGGAAGAAATTTGATCACTAATATTCATGTTCTTAACGAATATTATTGTTCACCTTCTATAAGCCAACTCCTAAGGGAGGTGTTACTAACACGATAGTCAAACCCAACAGGTTCCCCCTTCCTGGAACCTGCAGTCCAGTCTGATGAATGAGTACAGAACTTTTCCATAAGCAAATGTGGGAATTACCTTCATTTGCTTAAGAATAGATCTGCATGTGGTTTCATATTGCGCCACAGAGAAGCAGGTAAGTGGCTTACTCTTTAGGTCTCTCTTTTTTTTTCCATCTCTGAGGTTCCCAGTCTCATTATCTCTTTCTCTGTCTCTCTTTCCCTTGGTACTTTTTTCTTGTGTGTAGATGAATGGAAGAAAGGTTCTCCCCAACTAGACTTTTTCTTATTCAACTACTGTTGTCAACAAAGAGACAACTTTCCACTGTACTTTACTAAGAATATCTGAAGGGTCAGTGGGCTTTATGGAAAAGTCCTAGCAGGAAGCCATGACATGAGACTAATGAACATTTAAAGTCTGAGGATTTACTCCTTATGGACCTTGCAAAATAAACAGGCTAAATAGAATAGTAGGGGTCTAAGAAATGGAGTTTTGCCCTGTGCTCTGGAGGGTAATGTCAAAACCAGTGCCCTACAAAAGATTTGAATTTAAAGAAAATAGTTTTAAATTCAAAATCTATGGATTTGCGGGAAGGGGGGTTAATGTAACCCCAAGCAGATATAATTGTACTTTAATTTCTTTTGTGAGAATGCTTTTGCATATTATATGTCCTCAAATGTCACACAACAGCATTCTATTCATGTTGATTACATAATCTTCTACTTAGCCAATTCTTATCCAAAGATTAAATGCTAAACTATGAGAGGATTGTGGACAGTCAAGCACAATTCCAGCCTGTCAGTCACTAACAGAGGCTTTGATTCATAGCTAAAGCAGGGTCACATCATTCACTCCCTTGCTGTGTTTCAGCAACTTACAGTTTGTCCATGTGAGCTCCCCTCTCATGTCTGATGCACGTCCTGCACACATTTGTGGAAGTCATTATCCTTCATCAACATGCATGAGGTCTCCCCTGTGGTAGAGACCTACTATGCAGCAGCCCTGTCATTTTAAAATCACAAATTAAGTAGACAATACAGGGTCTTCTGGTGCTACAGAACTAAGTATAACAAAAACCTTCCTGGGAGAAGAAACCCAATACTGGAAACTTGCTTTCCATTAAGCTACACACAGCAAACAGAGAAAGAACAGAGAGACAAGAGATCTTGTTTCTAAAGACCAAATTCTGAGCAACCTTAATCAAGTCTTTGGCAGTTTTGTGCATGATTTTTCTTCTCTAAAATAGAAATAATAAAACGTCTCTCATTTCTAGATGTCCTACTAAAAAAACAAAGTCTTGGAATTTTTGGAACGAAAATCAAGCTACTTGAGTATTTTCAATATATTGTATCTTAAAAAATGTTTATTTCCAAAAATAATAGTTATGTTACTAGATGCTTGCTGAGTGTCATATACTTTGTTAAATTCTGTTTCATCTCCCTACACTCCTGTGAGTGAATACTATTACTATCCTTATCTTACAGGTTAGAAAATTACGGCATAAAGAAGACAAACAACTAGTATATAAATGATTTTAACCAATACTACTTACCACTACACAATATTGCATCTCCATAATTTTCATTAGGAGTTTCACTCCCATCACCAGCCCCAGTCCCAGCTTTACCGCCAAACCACTAGCTTTACCCTAGAAGTAGACAGAAGTCATTCAATACAACATGCAGAACCAAGTAGATGAAGTTGCATATCATTTTATTAAAATTTAGACTGCAAACTCCATCTTACTCCCATGGGAGAATGCGCAATTTATTTAGCTTTCTTGAGTTTTGTTCTCTCATCTGCGAAATAAGAAATAATACTAATGATATCTACTTGCAGGGTTAAGTGAGATAATCCCATTAAGCACTTAATGTCTATCATTTATATCAGTTATTTGTGTTAACTTCATGAAGACTGTATCTTTTTAAGCTTTGTATTCTCTGTGCTTACGTAATGCTTGGCTTATGTCAGACTCTCAATAATTGTTCGATAAATCAGTGAATGTAAGGTAGACTGATGTTCATTATGAAAGGAGTGTAAGCCTACACCAAAGCCAGGCTCTGTAGCAAATGTGAAGTCGGGTAGATGACCAAGGTAAGGTACTCAGTTACCCAAAGGAGAGATAGCAGATACAAGCAGAGTAAATACAACCACTGGGGCTAAGAGTAAGATCAAGGTCAAAGCTGGGAGAAGCTAAAGGAAGAGAAGCAAGCAGGGTGTTGGAATAGGGGAGGATGTTCCAGCTTACAAAAGGTAACTTGTCTGCCATTCTGCTGCCCTTCCTTCTGGAAACAAACATTTTCTGGGTACTTCCTATGTATCTAGAACTGTAGTAGGCTCTGAGATTACAATAAATGAAACCATTAGAATTATTTAATTTACTTATTTCCTCATCAAGCTTATTTCCTTATCACATCTATTTGAACTGCAAAGAAGGGTGCTACTAAATCAGTTACAGGGGAATTTCTCCTATCTTAATTTCTCCTGAGGCATCAATATGAACTATATCAGATGCCAAAATGGACTGTGAGACAGATCGCCATATGCAGAATTTGTTCCCTACCAAAAAGTTAAAGAAGTGGCTTCCTAAGTCATGAATCTACCTTACTCAGTTTGAAAATATAAAAAGGGGAAAGGGACAGAGAATTAAAATAGAAAAGATTTGAGAAGAGATTTCTTTAGAGAGAGTTACACTTTTGAGTTACCTCCCACCAACCCAGGACAGGAGAGTGTTCTGATTACTTCATTTCTCTCCAACATACTGAATGGACTTCCATGGCACCATTCGAAGAATGGGCTTTTCCCCTACAGTTGATAGGCACAGGAGACTGAAGCCTGACTCAAGCCTGAGCTAGCCAAAATGACCTGTGGTAGGCTCCTCAATGGGATGGCCCTGCTGGCATTGAGCTACCCTCCCAAAGTTTTGTTGGAACATTTGTATGAACATTTCTGGTGGGTGAAATATGAGTTCCTTGATAGAATGAGCTGGCATGGTATCAAAGTGGGCCCTATGAGATAGAACCACCTGGAGGAGAAAAGGAATCGCAGAACAAGAAGCGAGAAGACACTTGATTCCTGGGGATTGTGGAAGGGAGTCACACGTGTCAGTGCAGTGTAGAGATGGGCCCGACCAGGTCAAACAAACTAAAAAAAGTGAGAGGTCTCCAGGGATGAAAAATCCCAGAAGAACCTGGAAAAATGCCCACCAGAGAGAGAATCACCTAAGAAATGTTCCCAGCCCAGAAGAGTGTATTTATGACCTTTTCTGTCTTACTTCTGCCCTTCAAATTTCATCAGGGTCAGGAACAAGCTCCAACACTGATATGAGAACATTATTAAGGAGGAAGAAAGCACAAAGCATAGAAAAACAGAAGTCAACCATGTCACTCCCATCACGTCCATCAGCTAGACAGCCTGAGTTGGAAAAAAGAAAAACATCTGATATTGAATCAAGTTCAGTTTGCACTATCATCTTAGACTTGGCAACTCTGATTTATTCATTAAGACTAGGTTTGTTTCTTAAAAGAGATGTTAGGATATGCTAATGCCTAAGTGGGAGCAGAAAAGTCATGGAAACTGCCCAAGTTCTGATTCAGCAGCAAGAGATAGTTACTTTCATGGGACGTCTGAAATAGGGCTGAGGGAGACAATAATGAAGTTGTGCATTTGTTACATGTCATGAGTCATGCTTTCCCACAAAGGCCCATCTCATGGCCCATCTGTCTCAATTCTCTATTCTCTTCCTCGCCCTCTCTCTCTCCTTCCTTTCCTCTTCCTTCCTCCCTCCTTCCTGCCTGTGTGTCTATGCATCTGTCTCTTTATCACATGAAGGAATTGAAAAGAAGTGATATTACAACATACAAAGACAGGTAAATGACGCTCACAACACATTCAAATTTGCACCTTCTATTAGTCAGTGTTCTATTGCAGAGAGCAGAACTCGCACATAAAGCACTTAGTCTAAATATAGTCTCACACATAGTAAGTACTCAATGAATAAAAGCTGCTGTTACTTTAAAAAGGTGGCTCTTGGGCATTGCTGAAGGACAAGTCACTTTGAGAGTCACTCCCTTTCCTCTTTTTGGATGTTGTTCTGCCTACTGCTTACAAAGAAACTTATTGTACTATGCACTCTCTTTCAATTCTTTCTGTTTGCAGATACCAAGCATCTTTCCAATCATTAAAAATAATAAATCATACTTGTACATTCCAAATTCTGCAGAAAGTTAAATATTTACAAAGTTCTGCATGGCAAATAAAGAACAATCCATTGAGACAGGTCCCATGAGAATGATTCTTGATACACTTTTGGAAAATTCAACTGGAAATTTGGCCTGAACATTACAGCAATAATTTATCTGACAGTTAATGTTGTCGCTGCTTTTAACTTTCTCAGATCAGCAAGATCAGCAAGAGTTGCTAGTTAAACTAGTATTCATCTGTAGATTAAACTTTGGTAGTGCCAACTGCAATCACCTGGAAGACACAATAGAGTGAAATAGAAATTTTTCTATTACTTCCTTCTGCCCTTCCCTGCTCCAAAGCCAAATGGTAAAGAATGCTCTACTTTTTAGCTCTCCAATGTTACCAGAAAATTCTAAATTTTTTGGATTTTTATGAAAGCATGCATCCACAAAAATCAAACATTCCAATAATAATTAGCAATTGTATTAATCTTTGTGGTCTATGAAGCACTCTTGCCGTGCTCCCCCTCTCCCACGAGCTAGGCTTTATTTCTAATTTATAGATTAGGAAATCAAAGCACAAGGTCAACCAACTAGTGAGTGCTGGGTTGCTGACCCTAATTCCTTGCTCATTTCAGTATCTCATGATTTCTAGGCCTCTTTTTTTAAAAATACTTCTTACTCTTTACTGAAAGTTGGCCATCTTTAAGGAAGCAATGTGATCGAACAGTCAGGACACATGAGAAGGACAAAGGAAACTTGATTCTTTTTTAGTTACTGGATGACCAGGGGGTGTAGCAAATACTCTCTTGAGCTTTCACAACGTCTATTTTGAAATAGACATTCTCCCTGCCTTCCAGGAAAGGTAGTGAGAGGGGGAGAGGGCAGATGAGGGTAGAGAAGACTACCATATGGTAACAGATCTTGAAAGGAAGTAGAGCTGACTTCAGCCTTTCCAAGTGTGTGTTTTAGCAGAGACCTTGACAAATGGCATGAGCAAATCAGGAGGATACCAATAGAACACCCAAAAGCCTCTCTTGCTACCTGCAAACCCAGCTTGAGGCAGGGATAGGTGGCTTCATACACTGAGTCTGTTAGTCAACAACTACAGCTGACCTCCTATTGTGGGCTGAATAGGTGCAGATGCAGGTGGGCTTCTCTGGGAGGATAAGGAATGGGGGAAGAAAAGAGAGAGAAAGTGTCCATGATGTGCTTTGAGTTCTTTAAAGATAAACGCTACTACTTCTGAGGTGCCATCAGCAATGTCTGTTTATGGTACTAGAAGGGAAATTCATTTATTGCAAGTATGCTTGTTTTGCTTATTCCTGTAAGAATTGTGACTGACAAACCTGACTCACCAGGTAGACATAGTTGGGAATCTCACTCTCACTAGTACACAAAAGAAAATGTTTTATCTCAACAGTTTTGTTTGCTCTCTTGCTATGCCATACCTTAAAGAGTGCTCACCTCCATCAGCTGCTTGTGAGCTATGTTCTCTATTTTTCCAAGGCCTACAATCAAGACTTCTGCTTGCACACATGATCTTAACTTCCCCTCTAATGACTACCTTCTCACCTTTCTTAACTATTGTTCCCTTCCCATTCATATTCACACCATTAAACAGATACGTCCAAATGTAAGAAAGTGTAATAAAAAAATCTGAACTTATGAGTATAGTAATTATGGGTGATGTCTCTCAAATATTTCTTTAATTTGCAAAAGATTAACAGAGTCTTGTAAATAAACATTTTCCAAAGTACATTTTAAATGTCTTTAATATATATTTTAAAGTACATTATCAAGTATTTTTCCAATGGCATAAAATGAGTTTCACTTGCATTGCCTTCCTTTAGACAACCATTAGATAGCAAAATAAATAAATAAATAAATAAAGTCAGTAGAATCAGAATTAATCCTCAATACCATATTATCATGTTTTTATACCATGTTGGCCTCAGCAAAGATATGAGTTGCATACTACTAGATCAGCCAATGGGTTTCATGAAAGTTGTAGTTGTATTATAATTTGGACTTCAGTACAAAGATCATTTGAGGCCCTAACTACTTTTTGGCATGGGACAATTTTGTATTTTTCTCAATATACTAGTAATCCTGGTGACATATGAAATGGAGGCATTGGAGTGTTTTAATACTCCACAGTCTACAAAAAGGCCAGTCAACTCTGGTCATCCTTCAAAATTACATGTAGGGAGCTCCCTGGTGGTGTAGTGGCTAGGTTTCGGCGCTGTCAGTGCTGCGGCCTGGGTTCAATTCCCGGCCAGGGAACTACCCACATTAAAAAAAAAAAAAAAAAAAAATACTGTGAAATGTTATTTCTTCTTTTTGAGGAATAATATCTTGCTCTTAGAATACAAGCTAAAAGTCATTTTTAAATTTGTCCTAATTGCTTCAGCATTGCCACTTCTTCTAAGCCCATACAAGCCATGGTGGTAAATTACTAGTCTCAAACTACAAAGTTTTAAATTCCATTCCCAGGGACACCATAGGTAAGTTCTGTTGCAGAGAAAGAATTAGGCTTGGCAAATAGATGTAAGCTAATTTCTCTGTTATGTTAGCAAAAGAAAGTTATACCCATTACAGAAATTTTAAAACTGTGCTTAATGTGTAGCCAGCTTTATGTTCTCTCTTTTTCTTCCCTGAAAGACTTTAAAAGCCATGATCGAGGTGCTTCAAATAAACTGAGTGCCCGGCCAAGGCGAGGTCATTGTCTTCTAGGAAGGAGAAGCTTTATAGTATTACCATCAGTGAATCACCTTGTCAGAAAAGTTAAAAACAAAAACCATGGCTTCTTTCAGGCTCCAGATCCAAATAGGTTTGTGGGGAAATAGGTTGATTCAGATAGATGAAAGATGATAGATAGATAGATAGGTATCCCTTCTCAATTGCTGAAAAGCTACCAAATTATGCAGACACTCACAGAACCCTAGCTGTACACACATCATACATACAGTTTATTTCCTTAAGATAAAGGAAGAAAGTATATGTTGAGGAAAAAATCCAGCCATAAATGCCTCTATTTTTCATATTACATGGCTGGATACTTTCTGGACAGCTCTCTTATATCAGAATACACCTTTTTTCCCACTTCCATCTGGTTCTGACCCAGTATTTATACATCATAAATTATTATAGTTTTCTATTTTTTGTTTCTGGACCTTTCCAAGATTATTAAATATCCAGCAATACTCAACTTATCTCCTTTAGGTATTCCATAAAAAGTTTGCTTGGGAGAAACCAGTCATCCCCTGTTTTGATATTCTGAAATGTACCCCATTCAAAGGTACTATCACTGTCAACAGGTTGCAGGGATGCTTAATATCACAGTCTGTAACTGAACTGACAATATCTACCACTTTTCTTTTCTAGGCTTACTCACTAGTTCAACATAACCTAACAAATACTTACACTTAGGGCAAAATTACCAGTATACATAACAAGCCTAATATTGCAACTATCCCCACGTTCTCTCGACAGCTCACATCTATCAGCCTTTTATTTTTCTTCTACAACTCCCCTATGTGTCTTGCATGGACCTTTTCCTTTTAGATACCCAGAAGCACTTCAGTAAACTGGGTGATGGCTGGCATCAGGATGGCCAAGGTCAAGCAGACAAACACAACTGTGTGAAGCATCTTGGGTTAGCCCCACGAAGGTTTGCTATGATAATACCTTCTGGAAATGCATTGCCAGCATCATGCCACTAGATGGACAGTTGGTCCTGAATTAGAGGAAAGGCCTACATTTTAAATTACCTCTGGGGAAGCATCTCAGAAGATAGCCGTCATTGAATCCTCATGTCCTGCATTTGTTCTTGCTTTCCTCCATTCCTTCCTATCCTCAGTCTGCCTCTTCTTTTTCTTCAAGTCCCATGTGGCCACTCCCAACCTTATCATTGAGCTCTTCCTGGAAATAGACACAAGTTCACTAGAAGAACAGGGGCAGCAAACACATGGAAATATTTCCTTTGAAGGAATGCTCTGAAAAAAATAACCCTTCAGTCCCTGGTCTCACCACTATCCTGAGAAGCACATGACATTAGTCCTGAAAGGTGCCCTGCAGAGTAACAACAGACATTTTTACAGTTTACTCCGCAGAGCTCTGGAGTTTCCACACAGGTGACTTAGGAGCCACCCCAAAGGCAAAGGTGGCGCAAATCCAGCAGGACAACTGCTCTGGCCCACAACGTGCACATACACACAAACACACACCCTACATCCAATGTAGCACTGCTTTTCTTTTCACATTTGGAGCTCCATGTAAGATTTCCTTTGAAAAAAAGATTGCACTGTCAAGAAAAAAAATTACTGATTCCAGTTCAATTCCCTTATTTCATAAATGAGAAAACAAAGGTCTGAAGAGATTGGATGACATGAGAAAGTAACCAAGGACTTGAATCCAGGACCTCTGAATCTATATCTAGCCTCTTTTTAGTACTTCGTTATTTTTCTTCATGTCAACCAGTCCAAAGTTTACCAAACGTATCCCTTCCTGTGACTTGCATTGGTTTATCCAAAACAAAGAAAACTTACTATCAATTGTGTAGACTGAATAAGTTAAAATCAATAAAACTAAACTTTCTTCTCTCACAAATTTTTTAAATCCTCCTAAATGCCTAAGTAGAATCTCCCTTTAAATATTTAAATAAAGATTTGAAAAGATAAATGTCAATAAGATTAAGAAATCAGGGGGCCTTGTAAAGATCATATAGCTCCTGCACATTCGTCAAGGCAATATGGTCAAAGAACGATCCAGATCCAGAATTAATTTTTAAAGTTTCATCAATGAGTTTCTGAAAAATTAGCTTCTGAAGAGGTGGGGTAGGTAAATGACATGATTAAGGCTTAGGAAAACAGACTTTATTTTTAATTTATCAACACTGTTTATAAATACAAATTGAACATGGAAAAGAAAGGAATCTGGTGAAGTAAACACTTCATTCAGGGCTATTTTTTGTCTGGAGACTTCTGCCTCTCTTAGGAAAGAAGATGATATGCTGACCAAAGATTCTAGGAAGCTTGAAGGCTAGAGGAGACTTTCTGTAGTAAAATACCTCATATTTGGAGTTATGACCTCAAAAGGCTGAGCCCTAGGGAGTTATGACCTCAAAAGGCTGAGCCCTAGGAGTGAAGATAAACCAGAAATAGTTCAACCTTTGCAGTGACTGAAATAGAGCTTCATATCATATTAATTTCTATAATTAGAATGAGATAATCTGGGGTTGCTAGTGTTCCTAAACTCTTGCCAAAAGAAAACATTCAATTAATAAGGCCTGGGATAACATTATCATATGCTTCAAATTAATATTATAGCATTTCATTATACATTGTTTAGCAAAATCCAAAATAACCAGACAATGTAATTAAAAACCAAGGGAAGTAAGAGGAAACAGAGCTGCAGGAGATCCAGATGATGAAGGTTTATACACAGACATTAAGACTCTATTAATATGTCCAAAATGACAACCAAAAAGAAACCTTGAAATTTTTGAGAAAGAAATAGAAACTAGAAAATAAAAGCAAATAGAAATTCTGCACATGAAAAATACGATAACTGATCATTAAAACTCAATGGATAAGTCTAAAATTAGACTATACATAAATGAGGATGAAATTACTGAACCAGAAGTAAAATTGGAATAAAATCATCAACATAAAGCATGGAGAGATAAAAGGAGGGAAAATACAGAAGAGAGGGTGAGAGATACCAGAGATACAAATGAGAAAGTCTAAATACTTGTAATTGAAGTCTGTGAAGAGAACAGAAAGTGAATTGGGCAGATAGAGGAAGTTCCGAAGTTGCTGAGAAGTCTGTAGTTTTAACAGCATCTTCTGCAACAATCAATGCTGGGAGAAAATAAAGTGATATAATTCTCAGTCACAGCCCAAGAATTTTGTAACTAGCTTCACTGACATTTACCTAAATTCAGAAGCAAACTATGAAAGTTACTCTCTTTAGTAAACCATTAACTAAGAGAAATGAGTATTGGAGGACATGGTAGTTATATTAATGTTTTCCTTTTTAGTGATAATCATTTATTTCCATGTATTTTATTTTTTTTGCTTTAGTGCTTACAAATAGGATGCTTATTAGCCTACAAACATCCAAAGCAGAAAGTATCCTACAATTGTTTTAGGTAAGCTTTTAAATAGAACTTAAGTTTCAAGTAACAAGACACAGCAAATATTTGGTATACTCCTCAAATATTCTTATCAACTAAATGTGACCAAGAGGTAGTTGAACTCGGAAATTTTTGCCCAGTGACATTGCACTGAGTAATCAATTAGGAATAAAGTCAGTCTCTGGGGAAATTTTTAGTTGTAAAGTATATTCAAATTTTAGAAAGAAAAAAAAAATTTTAGAAAGATTCTCTCTCAAAAGTTGCTAGTAAAAATTTTGCAATTCAATTTCCAAGCATTTTAGAAAGATATCTCTTGTGGAAGCCAATTAACCTAAGGCTTATTTGGATTCTACCTCATATCACATAAAATGAGATTGATTGGACTGGGACCTAGCAGCCTGGGCTTTTAAAATGGAAGGAAATCTGATCATAAATTGTTTAATTCTCTAATAATGAATGTCTCTGGCATACTGCTTCATGCCAAGGTTACCTGAAAAAATTCATTTACTTCTAAAAGGTGAATCATTTACTACACAGTTACTAGTCGAATGAGGTCAATGTTGGTAAAACTTTTCCAATAATGTCTTAGCAATATTCATTGCCAGACTGAGGGAAAGAAAAACTTAATTTTCTTCTAGATAATTGTGCTTTGTTTTAATAAGCTTGATGACTCATGCTCAAGAAAATAATATACAAATGAAATTTCTTCACAATTCCAACACATTGTAAAATGTCACAGGATTCCACAACACTACTGGGTTTACCTGATGACAATAACAGAGGGTCCTTTTATATCTTGTGGTAATGCCAGTGATGCACAGAGAATAAAATTTAATGCTGAAATAATTATTGAGGCAACTCCATGATAATGACAGTGATTTAGAAAATTATTCTCTTTGGGAAGTTGGAATATTTTTGAAGATCAAAGATCAAAAGAGAAAGAAAGTAGAATTCTGAACAGAGAAAGAACAAGTATCAAACCTAGTTGCAGAGCATAGTTCATGTCAGGACCTGCAGACACGAGGTCAACAACTCTAGAACTAGAATTCAAAACAAAGTTCATAAATTACAACAAAAGTCAAACTAAAAAGGGTAAAGCAGCCCAGTTCAGATTCTTTTCACACATAAGCATAAAACTGTCAGTTGAACAAGGATATTGGGCAATCTATCTCATTTATGGGAGGAGAATTGACTGATAGCCTTGACCTTTAGATAATGCCAATGTGGATCAATAGGTCATTCGGCTCCCATCAATCAAGGAAACACATCTAGCACTTTGACATTGGCAGGGCTGTGTTTTCAACGTTAGGTCTATGATTTTAGATGTAATGGAATCTCTTCTTTAATATAAAGCCTTCTTAGTTAACAAAGGCAATCTAGTCAACTTAAAAAGTAGACAAAGCATGCAATTAGAACCACTATTTTTTGGATTTCCCTAAATAAACAGACTTACTACAGTGAGTACTTAGTGTACAAAGGCTGTCCGGAAAAAATCCAGCCATTGTCAATATAACAAGAACAGTTACGTGGCTGGCTACTTTCCGGATGGCCCTCGTGTGTTTCCTGAATTAAGGTTAGGAGAACAGAGAATCTACTCACATTTCAGGTAATAACAACACAAGGACATTAGAGGACACCAAATTCTACCTCTCATCCATGGAAGGACTACCTCTCTACAACTTCACCGGTAAATGGGCATCCCCCGTCAACTCAAATATTTCCAGGGGAGAAAACTGGTAAATTCTTAAGACTGCCAACTCTACTTTCTCTTTTTTTTTTTTTATTAAATTTGCATAAGTAATTTATTTATGAGGGAAAATCTTTAAATTATAAAGATACTAGTAAAAAGCTCCACTCCAACCCATCTGCCCATTCTACAAGCCTACCACCAGCACCTCTGTGCCCCACCCTGTAAGAAAAAATCATCATGATAAATTTCCTGTTTATTCTTCCAAGGATTTTGTGCATATAAAATTAAATGCAAATATATTTTCAGTTCCACTTTTCAAGAATTCCACTTATTAGAAAATACTTACTTGCTATGATACTAATTGGTTTCCTTTGGTTCAACATGAAATTTATAGCAATCATATTTAAAGACATAAAGTGGTATTAAATCTAAATACATATGAATGTACATTGCATTAAATGCTTTATAGACATTATGCCACATTATCCTCACAAAAACCCTGTAATGTGTGTATTATTATTATTTTATAAAGGCAATAAACCTTTGACACAGAAATATCAGCAAATTATAATACAGGTTAGCAAAACAATCCTGTAATCTAAAACCTTTGTAATTTTCTGAGTAATAGGGATGCTTAAAACATCATTTTTTCTAATACTTTGTTTTTGATTCCCATTCCTGACACAGAGTTTCTAAAACCCTTGCAATTCCTGAGTGATACGGGTGATAGGAGTGTCTTACACTAAATCCTAAATCTCTCAGAATTTCTTGGGTGGTAAAAAAGACAGTGATAGCTATTCTTTTGGAGTAGGTCCATTAATGACAAATATTTTCAGTTTTCCTTCATCTGAGAATGTTTTGATTTCTCTTCAATTTCTTTTGCTCTAATGAGGAAACTCTTAGGGAGCTGTTAGTTTCAGAATAGGTGCTGGACATCAGAAAGATGTTTGGAAATTTCACCCCAACCCCCGTCCTCTGGGGAGAGGAGGTCTGGAAATCGAGTTTATAATTGATCATGCCTGTGTGAGGAAGCCTTCATAAAATCCCTAAACTAACGGAATTGGAGAGCTTCCAGTTTGGTGAACACATCCAAATGCCAATAGGGTGGTGAACCCTAACTTCAGGGAGACAGAAGCACCTGTGCTCAGGACCCTTCCAGACCACTCCCTATGTGCCTCTTCATCTGGCTGTTGATTTGTACAGAGTAAACTAGTTAATATAAGTAAATGTTTCTGTGAGTTTTGTGGACAATTTCAACAACTTATCAAATCTGAGGGCGGATTGTGGGAAACAGCAACTTTTTAGCCAAGTTGGACAGAAGTGTAGATACACTGGGGACCTATTACTTGCAACTGATGTCTGAAGTGAGCCCTTAAGCTTGCAGAGTCTGACACAAGAGGCCCCAGAACCAACATACCTGGAGGTTGGCTTCAGACCACAGCAGAGCACCACCCAACTTGCCCCACAAGCAGCACAAACAAAGGGCGGTTTCAATAGGCACCAGAGCCCACTGGGGCAAATCCCACTCAGTGAGGTAAGTCCCCTGCACGGCAGCCCATAAACAGTGAAGGTGGCCAAACCCCACAGCCAGTCAGCCTGAGGGTCAATCCCACGCAACAATGCGCCAATAGCAATCAAGGCTAAAACATAACAGGAGGGCACACACAACTCATATAAGAGACTCTCTTGGATAACCCAAGCAGGTGACTAGGGAGACTGTGCCACCGGGGCCCACAGGACACCTACTACATAAGGCCACCCAGCAAGATGGGGAGACACAGTAAGTAGATCTACCTCACGCATAGAAAGAAACACAGAGAGGCAGCCAAATGAGGGAAACAAATAAATATATAATAAATCCCAAATGAAAGAGTAGGGAAAAACTGCCGAAAAGAACTAAATGAAATGGAGGCAAGTCATTTACCAAATGTAGAGTTCAAAACAATAGTTACAAGGATACTCAAGGAACTTAGTGAGAACTTCACCAAAGAGCTAGCAAACACATAAAAAGAACATAAATACCATTTTAAAAAACCAGTCAGAAGTAAAGACTGTAATAACAAATAAAGAATACACTAGAAGGAATCCCCAGCAGACTAGGTGAAGCAGAGGTTCGAACCCTCAATTTGGAAGACATGGTGACAAAAACACCTAATCAGAACAGCAAAATGAAAAAATAATCCAAAAAATGAGGGTAGTTTAAGAGAACTCTGGGACAACATTAAGTGTGACAACATTCATATCATAGGGGTACAGAAGGAGAAGAGAGCAAGGGAATGAGAACACAGGAGGGCTGTCGGGAAAGTATCCAGCCATATAATATGAAAAACAGAGGCATTTATGGCTGGATTTTTTCCAGTCAGCCCTTGTATTTGAAAAGTTAATGATAGAAAACTTTCCTAACCTAGCAAAGGAAATAGACATACGAGGCCATGAAGCTCAGAGAGTCCCAAACAAGATAAACCCAAACAGGTTCACACCAAGACACATTATAATTAAAATGGCAAAAGTTAAAGATAAGGAGAGAATCCTAAAAGCAGCAAGAAGAGAGGTAATAACTATGTATAATGCGAGGTGGAGACTAAGCTAGTCAGAGGGATCACTTCTTGAATTATATAAATGTCTAACCACTCTGGTGAAATTAATATAAAACAATACTGAATGGCAACTGTAATTGAAAATTCAAAGGAGGGGAGTGAAGGGGAATTTGAGGTTCAAATTTCCAGGTATAAAACAAACAAGTCATGGGGATGTAATGTACAATGTAGGGAATAAAGTCAGTAATACTGTGATAGCGTGGCAGGGTGTCAGATGGTTGGGGATCACTTGTTTAGGTATATAAGTATGAATAACTATGGTGTACACCTGAAACTAATATAATATTGTATGTTAGCTATATTTTAATAAAAAATCCTTTTAAAAATTCCACCAAGTTACTATTTCCTGAAGAAGCCATTGCTCTATCTGAAATGTCCTTCCTCTCCTTTATCTGACAAGTATTTTTCTCTTTAATAAAGCTTTCATGCTATCATTTATCTCTACCCAAATTCCACCCATCCATCTAAACCATTCTTCAAGTATCCATTTATTATCCCTGGGGGCCAGCACAGTGCCTGGCACTTAATAACACTCATTAAAGTTTGTTAAATTGAACTGAGGAGAGAGAGAGAAGTGCTGAAGCCACCAGTTTTCAAAACCCCTGAAACCTGCACTGGTTTCTTTGGAATGTAATCATTATACCTGAGTGCCATGTGCAATATTTGGTAAGGTGCTTGAATTTCTAAGTACAACACTTACTTTAAAGATGTTATAAAAAGTGGCCACATGAATCTCATAATATATCCTGAGTGTGTATCTCTAAGAAGTGTATCTAAGCTGGATGTTAAAGGAGGTGTCACCATTCTGACTCCTTCTCTCCTTCACTCTGTGCCTCCAAGGAGCCCCCCGCTCTCCCAACCACCTCGTGCTTGCAAAGCTCCCAATGCACACATCTGGGTCCACATTCCCACTGTCTCCGCTCCATCTTTTTCTTCATTTACCTTCCCATCACAAATTCTAACTCCTGGGATCTTATTCTCAGCTATTTAAATATTAATACCTTGCTGACTAATTACACAGCTTACATATTTTCTTCTGCATACACCCCTGTCACATCATTTGAGTACTTGAGTATTTTGAAGTCATTCCTGGTCTGACTTCACAAATCCTAGCTAAGAATTGTACCTCATCCTTTAAATCACTGCCACCAGATACCACCAGATACACAGTGCCAATGATGAGAATATAAGCTTTACAGAACACTGAGCCCAACTTTGTATAAATCAGACTTCATTTTCAAAAATTAAAAACATCTACCTAAAAAGGAATACATTTAGATTTATTATATAATTGAATCAAATCATTCTTAGAGCAAAAATACCACTATAAAGGTACATGAATGTATTAAACGCTTTTATTTACTTAATTTTCTGTGTGGTAAAATTTTCTGACAAGATTTTGGCAGGTATATCTAAATAGATTTTTCCATCAGAATATTTTCCACATCTTTAATGAGCTACTTCCTCTCTCCTTAATAATTCACTTTCTGACCACCATTGACCTCTACTATGTTAGGGAGCTCTGTCTGTGGCTGATTTTAATTCTTAATCACTGTGTCACATTGATCCCCTATTTTACTGATTCTTCATCTCTCCACCACTCAAGGAATAGAAATACAATCAAATTTTAAAATCCTTGCCTTTGTTTTCTCTTTCCTTATATATTTGCTATCAAATCTGATCATAAAAACACATTTTTCCATTGGAACCTGAGCAAATTCCACAGGCTCCCCACCTTTTAACATCCTCCCTCCCAGCAAACACTGCTGACCCACAGGTATTCAGGGCCTTCAAGGTGATCTATTAAACACTGAGGATAAAGCCTCCTTCCTGCCTGGGCTAAATTCTAAAGGTGGCATCAGAGAACTTCACTGCTAATATTTTTAGTGAAATGGATTTTTCTATTTTTATTTATTCTCTTTTCAAGTTAAAAAACAAACATTACACTTTCATGTTCAGAATCATTTTTCCTCTTCAATGTCTAAGGCTTTATGGCTCAGCCAAGCACGGGGTGTGGCTCTGTGTGCTTTGAGGATGAAGTTTCCACCCAGACATGCTCAGCCTGTACAAACAGTTCTGAAGTGCCCCAGCATCACATCAAACATATCCAGCGTGCCTGAGCCCTGGAAGAAGCAAAGCTCAGCTTCAAGTTCATTGCCCACTACCTATTAGGACTGAGTGAAAGAATGACAAAAATTTGTTGTATTAAGCTCTCTTGTAGATTCTTCCATTTCAAAAGGGAATATCTCAAAACAATACCTTAGTCAAAGAAACAAATGCCTAAGGGCAAAACTTCCAACAAGGGTGCAGCAGGTAAGGAAATATTTTTAGAGATTTACTATCAAATCACTCTAAACAAGGTCACTCACATTTCTGAGGCAGCTTCCTCAAAAAATCTAGGCCTTTCTTAACTCACACATAGGAACACTTTGATGAGCATTATAGACCTATCAGACAGCCTGGAGCCCTGGGTCCTACATAGCTCAGGCTGTATGTTTTCCTGTGTCTAGGGCACTCACAGATCTGCACTCAGGAGCCGGCCAGCTGGCACCCACAGGGAGAACCTTCACATAGGTTTACTGTTGGTAATTTCAGGATCCAAAAACAACTTGATATTTAAGTTTTGCCACTAATTAACAATCAAGCCACTGTTTTACAGTACCACCTCAAGTTTCTTTCATTTCCATCCAAGTTTTCTTTCTGAAATAAAAGTCATTTCCTACCTGACTGCTTTTGCTTTCTACCTGTGCAGATTTGGGAAAACCTTTCCTCCAGATTCATGTTATTGTTAAAGCTATCTAAAGTTGCTCTCTATTTTACTTTCAGAAGGCTTCTTTTTGAAGTGTAGATAGGCAGTGGTTGATCATACAGTTGTTACACTGAGCGTCTGCTTAGCTTGGTGTGAGGAAGGGAGAAATGGGGGTGGGGGGCAGACGTTGACTTTTATAGAGCATTATACTGGGCTCCTTAGAGATGTGAAAGCCTCACAACTTTCCTAGAGGATAAGTAGTATTGCCCTTATCTTACAGTTGGAGAAACAGAGGCACCACAAGGTGAAGTAATATGCTCAAGGTCATACAGATCTTAGGGCACAAGAACTGGATTTGAGCCCAGATCTGTCAAATTCCTGATCCCATTCTCTTTCCATCTACCAAAAGAGTTCCATGGATGGTTCCCTCCACACCAGGCAGTGCCCTGCTCCTAAGTACAGCAGTCGATTTTTCAGCACACCTCTTAATAGACATTCTTATATTCACCTTATTAAAAGCCTATTTCTGCCTTCTGTTTGTCTCCAAATAGATGTCTCCGTTATTTTATCTCATTTGTGTATTTTTTGTATCTCAACGGTGAAGTTCTAGAATTAACCCACACTTTCTTACAATGTCCTAACCTGCAAGTGTACTCTGTCTCCCCTCTAAACTACTCATTTGGATGAAATTACTTGGGAATATTTAGCCAAATTACAGATATTACTGAGGTATAAATTCAGGCTGAAAGATTTAAATCTGAGTCTCAAAAGATCTTGTTTTTGGATGGTGCAGTTGATTGTTACCTCCTTCAGTGAGTTGAAAAAGTTCCTTGATATGAGATGATTTGAACACAACTGATTGGGAGAAGAGTGAATCTTAAACTCTATTTAAACAGTTTTATAAGCTGTAATGAAGTAGAATTAATATTCATATAAATTGGTAAACACCAATCAGGCATATTAGGTAAAAGTTACATACCAAATATTAGTATAGAACATGCTTGGAATGCTGGATATTTAACTTTCCCTGTAAACGCTCTTGAATTTTGATCGGTGTGGGCAGCTATGCTAAAAAATTCTACTAAGAAACACTCAACCAGTGAGGTCAGTTTAGTTAAGGATCTATGAAAAAAATGAAATGTGTATATAAGAATATAAATCGTTGAGTCAATACCACCTAGAGAAAACACAGCAGCTATGTACAAATGCAGCTAGACAATTTCGAAATACTAAATTTCCAATGTATTATCTAGTTATAATGGTCTACAACAACATCTTGCACATAAAGGGCAAAGTGGCTGAGTTCTTGATTTGGGCAAAATTTGTCACCTGCTGTGGGTTGATTGTTAGTTAAACAACTGAGTTCTGTAAGCAAATAAAATAATTTTATTTAACTTTTTAAATATTTTTTATTTATTTTCCTTGTGGTGGAAACAGATGTGTAGTGCATCGGCAGACCCATTCTCAGTAAAAACACTCCCCAATTGTCTTCAAGTCTCCCCTCACCCTGCGGAAAATGTTCTAGGATCTTAACACCACAAAACACCATATCAAGGGGTTCCCTGGTGGTGTAGTGGCTAGGTTTCGGTGCTCTCAACGCCACAGCCTGGGTTTGATTCCTAGCCAGGGAACCACCAAAAACAAACAAACAAAAAAAACAATTATCTCCTGCTCCTAGTACTATCCTCATTAGCAGCATTTTCATTTGCCCTTAATACACATTATCTTGTATTATCATTTATCTCTCACATTTATTATTTGTTATCTTACATGTATGCAATTTGTGCACCAATAATAGACTGTATAGTTCTAGAAACAGAGGCTGGCTATCCATCTTTGTAGTCTCTCCAATTCTTAACATGGTGCTGTGCATGTAGTACATGATTAGTGCAGAGCTCCTGACCTACCTAGTACCATTCTTTTAAATTTTAAACAAGATTACCTTCTTCAATAAACATGACATAGTTTCTAAAATACTAATGTGGAAAATTGAATTCGATCAATTTTTTAGTCCATATATGGATATCTGTATTGAGATTGATATAGACATCTATCTGGTATTGAGCCACTAATGAAAATTACACAAAATCTAAATAATATGCAAAGATTATAGAAATAAAATGCAAGAACAGGCCTTGAAAGATTGTCAAATCATCATTCTGCCTTATCATTACATTATCTTTTAACCATGTTTCAAAACATAGTATAAGTGCTACAATGCCTAAAAGTATTTTTATAAATTTAATGTATTATACATCATTCATTAATAATTATAGTAAATTATCTCAACTGAAATGTTTTGGTACAATGTACAGCTCTGCAGTTGCCAGATAACATTGCATTATACTTTCTTTCAAAGCTTTAAATCTTCCCAACATTGTGTCTTCTGCTGTTTTGGCAGCTCTAACAAACATTCTCTAATTTAATTATTCCATTTCCTTTCCAATGATCCAATGCCTCTTACATTTTTTCATTGTGATATTTTGATAGAGAAATCCAACTGACATTCAGCATGTACTTAATTCTAACATTGAATAATTCATAAAGCAAATATATGAGGAGATGGACAAGAATCTCTGGACCTTGCCATGAATTCTGACTTAATTTGGAAAGCAGAGGAGAGAGATATATATCATAACAGTACAAAAAAATTGACAAATTGACTGATAAAAATGACAATTTTCCAGTTTTTTAAATGTATCAACCTTTAACAACCTAAGAAAGTTAAACTTTGAATAAAAGCTGAAAGCTTTCCCCTACCTGCATCCATTATAAACTCAAACTATATCTAATCTGTGAAATTTGACTCTTATGTTAACTCAAAATCTAATTCTCAGAGGCCAATTCTAAAACTAACATGGTGGATTCGTAATAATAAGGAAGAAATCCTGTATTCGACCTAGTGTCCAAATCCACGCCCAAATTTCTAAGAGTTATTAACCTTGAGTATAAGCACAATTGCAGAGATAGACTTATGAAATTCCCGCTGCACTGGGTCATTTTGAGGTAAGCCAGAACTGGGAAGAACTATAAGGACATCTTATTTCACAATAAAACTCCAGGTGAACTAAGGGAAGTGACAGCTTTAAGAGAGGCAAAATCTCAAGAGAAAATCCCACCAAGGAAAGAAGTGTAGCATAGAAAAGGAAGCACAAAGAAAGTGGAAAAAAGGAGTAAGGAACTAGAAAAAAGAAAAAGGGAGGAGACACAGACGGAATCTGAGAACCTCATGGGAGGTAAGACGGCAGGTGATTCTGTCTCTCAACTTTCTGAAAGCCACTTCCCATCCCAACTCTCAGTCTCTCTCAGTCTCTCTCTCTCTTTCTCTCATACACACACACACACACACACACACACACACACACACAAGCACACTCCACACCCTCTACGAAGATGAGATAACAAAACTGCACTAATTGCAACAGTCCACACTGAGGTGCTCAGCTAAGCAAAGGAGAGTCGCAAGAAAAGAATCCTTGACCGGGCCAGAAGGCGGGGCAGGGTAGTAGAGATGGATAGATTAAAACAAAGGAGATGAACTGTAGAGGGAAGCTTGGAAAGGCACCAGAACACCTATCAGCATCTTCTTTTTAATTAACTTTACTGGGGTGACATTGGTTAATAAAATTATATAGGTTTCAAGTGTACAATTCTATAATACATCATCTACATACTGCATTACGTGTTCACCACTCAAAGTCAATTCTCTTTCTGTCACCATCTATTTGACCCACTTTACCCTTTTCTACCTGCCCTTTTTCCCCTTTCCCTCTGGTAACCACTATAGTATTGTCTGTGTCTATCTTCTTTATCCAATCATCTGTCAAAGGACACTTTCAGTTGTTTCCATGTCTTGACCACCATGAATAGTGTTGCAATGAACGTAGGGGTACATACCATATTTTGCCATGTATATGCACTTATGTCCCCAAATTTGTGAGGGAAAAACAAGGGTGTGCATTATACATGGGTAGTACTAATTCCAAATCTATATAAATGCTTTTAATTTTTCTATTTATGTTTATAAGTTAAATGTGTAACTCTGGAAATCAATAACAATATTCATATGCAAAATAATACCCTGGAATACAATAGGTGGGTTTTTTAATATAAAAAAATTTTATACGTAAAATTTCTTGTAACTTGTATCTGTTCTTGTGTTTTGTAATTATGTGTTACATAACATTTCTTGTACCACAACATGTTCAAAAGTAAATGCTAAAATTCCTTTATAATACAAAAAACACATACCTAAGTATTAACAAATAAAAATTTAAATTAAAATGAAAGGCTTTTTTTTCCCCTGAAAGTCTAGGCCAAAAATGGGTACCCATTCTACATCAGAGTGCACTATACATGCCAAAACACAGTATACCTTGATGAATAAATGTTTTCAAAATTTGGGGATACCTAAAAGAGGACATTTTTGAGGAACCTCCAGACTATAATAGCAAAAATAAACAAATGGACTATGTCAAACTAAACAGCTTCTGCACAGCAAAAGAAACCATCAACAAAACAAAGAGGCAACCAACCAAATGGGATATTTGCAAACAACACCTCCAATAAGAGGTTAATATCAAAAATTAAAAAGAACTCATACAACTAAACAATAAAAAAACAAACAATCCAATTACAAAATGGGCAGAGAACCTGAAAAGACACTTCTCCCTAGAAGATAAACCAATGGCCAACAGTTCTATGAAAACATGCTCAACCTCATTAGCTATCAGGGAAATGCAAATCAAAACCACAATGAGATACCACCTCACACCTGTGAGAATGGCTGTTATCAACAAGACAAGGAATAACAAGCGCTGGAGAGGATGTGGAGAAAAAGGAGCCCTCCCTCACTGCTGCTGGGAATGCAGGTTGGCAGAGCCACCATGGAAGACAGTGTCTGCTCCTGCCTGACAGATAGGAGTCATCACAGAGCTCAGTGTTTTTGCTCAGTAGCCATTCACCACGACTGTGTGACAGAAAGCTGTTTCCCAGGTGAAGATGCCTGTTTGAGGGGTGCCCTTCCTATTCCCTCTTTGGGCTTAGGTTAAGACAGACAGATTAATAGACATTTCTCCTTCTAAAGTCTAACTCAGACTTTTCTTGTAGACAAATCTGCCAAAGACTGATTAATATTGCTTCTTTTCTGTAACATAGAAGCTAGAATTGGGATATTCCCAATTTCATTTAAATGATTAAATTTTTATGTTTCAGCACCCTCCTGAGGAAAAAATAATAGCTAAACTATAGTAATAATTCCCCCCCCAAAATGAAAATTTTAATGCAAATTAGGGGAAAACTTTCTTAGAGAACATTATTAAAAGCAAAATAGGTTGCCTTTAGTGTCACGGGGTCTTCACTACTTCTTCAAGCAGAATCTGGACCCAAATAAATGATTAGAGAAGGTTCATGAATCAGGTAGTTCAGTGAAATCAAATGTATGTTGTGTGTGCGTGTGTGTGTGTATGTGTGTGTACATACAGAGAAAGAAAAATAGATATGGCAAAATGTTAGCAATTGTTGAATGTAGGTAGAAAATATACATATATTTATTAGTCTTACACCTTTTCTGTATGTTTGAAAATTTTTAAAACGTTGAGAGAAGACGTATGCACTTTTTATATGTATAACCTGAGCATTCCCAGTCAAATTATTATATTATACTCTAAGTGTTGTTTTGTGGCCTCTTTTTCACCGAACATAGGTACTTCTCCCAATGAATTAATTTATGTTTACATTCTCGTTTTTAATAGCAATGTATTGTATGGCTTTGTTTTAACGTTTTTAAACTAATTCTCAATAGTATATAAGATATTTAGGTAGTTTCCATTTGTTTTTAGTTTAAATAATGTAGCAATGAGCATCTTATATACATATCTTCACTTGTGTGTGATTATTACCTTACATAACCCCTAAAAGTAGAAATGTAGGGTCAAAGAGTACACATATTTTACAATTTGAAACAGTGGTTGCAAGACTACTTTCCATACAATTTGTACTGTTGTATATTCCCTCCCACAGTGTAGGAGAGGGTCCATTTTCTCAGTCTTATAGAACATTGGTTATTAGCAATCTTTAAAATATTTTCCACTGATAAGATGGTAAGCATTCTTTTAATTTGCATTTATTTCATCATTGGTGAGTTTAAACTTTATCTCATATGCTTATTGGCCATTCGTGTTTTTTAGTTTTTCTCCCGGGGTATCCACTGTGTCCTTACTGATTTCATAAACCTCTTTTGTAATACCTCTTACATCATAAAATCATGTACTTTTTGTCTTTCAACTTTGCTTGCAGTGTTTTCTATCATGAAGATATTTTCATATAATCAATCTGTGTATTTTTCTTTGGCTTTTGCCTTTAGATACTATTTTTAGAAATTCCTTTCCTATCCATCGATTACAAACATCTTGCTTGAATTTTCTTCCACTGCCATTATATTTTTCAAATTTAAATTCCAATCAATTTGGAATTTAATTTGACATTAAATAACCAAACCTTTTATTTTGTTCTGGTGTTCCCCAAACTGAGCAAAATTAGTATTTTTCTTTCATGGCACCATGTCTTTCACACATGTCACTGACCAATACTTCAGAATTACTCATTCTGCCTCTTAATTCAGTTTACTCTGTATGCCTAAATGTCTTGCTAATTATAGCCAACTGAATTTAAAAAGGAATACTGACACAAATATTCATGCATTGATATTTCAGGACATTCATACAAATTTCTGAAATCTGAAAAATCATTTCAAAAAGACCCAAGTCCCTCTACAGTATCATTTTCCTGTTACCTTCCTGGAGGGAAATAGATTAAGTGTGTCTGCTTCTTTAAGAAATTAAGTAAAACGAAACGTTTAGAGCAGTGGGAAAGTTTATCCAAGTCCATGCTCCCAGAAGAAGAGTGAATTTTCTCCCATGCTGTTGTCACTTCACCTGCTGCACTGCAACATGTGACAAGTCAGTGTGCAGAGTTTTCTTCACAAAGACTTTCCCGGTTTCCTCTGATCACAGACCTGACATTAGAAAGAGAAACCTGAAGCCAATGGTAAAGAAAAGCAATCTGTCCCACTGTATTATCAAAAATTGGTCTCCCTCTTTTATTCTGGTTTCTCGATAAAGGTTTCCTCGTCAGTCGGTGATAGCCATGAGTGTGGAGTCTCTGTGTGTGTTTGGTGAAACTGAGGTGAGAAAAGGTATGTTTCTGTTGCTTCAGAATAAAGTATAAGGCTCTTTCCATTTTTTTTCATAAAATAGTTAACAAATTACTATGAAGAACAGATTTTCATGAATCAGGCAGCATGAACTTAACGCATATGCTATTTCCAAATCACAATGGCTCCCTTTTCTCTTTCATCTGAAAACCAGTAATCTCAGTGTCACACGTCAATGAATTTGTTTTCTTTCAAACCAGCTATTAATACTTCAGGCCTAAAGTTAAAAACTGCTCTGCAAGTGTTAATCACAATTTTATTTCATAGCTTCCAAGCAAGTCAAAACCTGTCCCTCCGACAATACCACTCCCACCCCCTTCCCCACCAATTTCTTCAGGGAAACAGGCATCATTCTTGCATTTGTTAGTCTTCTGTTGTATTTTTTCCCCAGTCATTGGAATAAGGATGAAGTCATCTGGTTAAACAGGTTTATTTCTTCTCAGTCAAGAAAAACCAGGCCAGCCCTTTCCATAGGATAGCTACTGTGGTTATTTAGATATCACTTACCGAGTTACGTGACCTGGGAAACTGAGCCAGAAGGCACTAGAAATGTTGCCACATTCTACGTACCTGCTCAATGATGAAAGTAAGTACAAAGTCTGTGACACTTAAGTGCTTAACTCCTATAATCTAATTGCATTCATAGACTTTACCATTCAAACTAGGGTCCACTGAGGATAGAAAAAAAATAGCATAAAATAGGATGTCTCATGATAATTTTTGGAAATGTAAGCTATTAGGCATTCCACTACTCCCTGAGTACTAGAACTGTTTTTTCTGTTTGGTCTCTGCCTAAACAGTGTCAGTCCAGATCATACCAAAAAGCTGGCAGCAAGATAGTTGGGAATTACGTACCTTTTGAAGAGCTATGATATAGCCCTGTGGAATCCACCCTGTCTTGGATAGAAAGCTGGCAAGCTTTGGCATGTCTCCCTGTGCAGGTCTGCCAGCCTCCACACATTATGTTTTGAAAGCACTTCCTCCAACTGCCGCTGAATTGGCAGGGTGGACCTCCTGCGGATCACTTTTTCCATTCTCTCAGTCTTGCTTAAGTATGGTGTTCTGTTGTCTGTCAACCTGCCATTCTAGACCAGGGCCTGCCCCTTGGCCTGCTGAGAAACCTGGGAGCTGTTGGGAAAGAGAGAGCCCTGTTAATGGCACATACCACACAATCAGGTGTCTGAACTTTCCCCAGCTCTCCAGCGTAGGAAGGAGCAGAGCAGAGGGTATGTGATCATTTGGTTTCTTTAAACCAGATTCTTTTATTCAATGTGCACTGGTCTCCCTACATCTTATGCATATGTGATGTGCAGCCAGAATCCCTTTTGGTCCTTATGAAGCCCAGGGATCATCTCTATAGATCCAGCCCAGAGCTATTTCATGAGTTCACTGTTTGATCTATTCCAAGGGAGGAATGTTATTTTAATCACTTTTCAAATAAAAAATAAAATCAACAGTTGTTTACTGAGCACCAGTTCTTTGCCCAGCATCATCTAGAATATTCAATATGGTACAAATGTGGTATAAGGCATGAGGCTTGTCCTCAAAGCTCTTAGAATCCTGTTAAGGAGACAAGACCACATCCAGAGCCATGTGAGAAAAACAAGTACTGATAAATTAAATGGTATGGTACAGGTCTTAGTAATATGAGTGATAGAAATTTTAAGAAGAAAAGTTGTGAGTGAGATGGAAGTTTGGGGGAACATTTCATGAAGGAGGTTGACATCATAAGATGAATTGATAGTATTTTGCTTTGTAGAGAAAGTCGGGAAGTAGGAAAACTGAATGCATCACAATGAAAGGATTTTATGCTTTCAAGGGACAATTGAAAAAGAAGTGTCTTTTATAGAAGAATATATTTAAAATGATAATACTAAGAGTTACCACTTAATGAATGCTTACTATGAGCCAGGTACATAATAATAATGCTATGTATGACATAATGTATAATGACATTTAATCTACACAATAAACCCAGATACTATTATTCATTTAAAAGATAATGAAACTTTAAATGGATAAGTAGTTTGCTCAACATCAGAGTAAGCAACGGAACTAAGATTCAAACACAGTTCTATTAGACTGCAGAACCAGCACCTTGACCATCATTACCCAGACCTTGTGCTTTTATTATCACCCACAAAAGGACAATGCTGGAACACTAGTTGGTCACAAAATTGCCAGTCAGAGCCCATGTTGCTCAAGGTTCCTAAAACCTTCATCCTTGGGTGATGTTAATTTAAAGAACTATGATAACAGTCTACCTAAGGAAAGCACCAGACTCTTTACTCATGTGACTTTCAGAATAAACAGACTCCTATGCCCTATTAGTGAACAATGTGGACTTTGAGGTCTGTAGGTTAATAGCGCTGCTCACTATAGCCCAGAGTACCCCCAGAATTTATAACCTAGCCACACATAATTGGCAAACAAAAAATCCTTTGTGTTGTATAGGGACAATGCTTACTAAAATCCCCACCAAGACCTCACAGATTTCTTGCCCTACCTTAGATCAATGGTTAATACTTCAGGCCTGCCTACTTATGACTAGGCACAATCTGAATCACTCAGTCTATTCTCTATGAGACAGAGTCCCTGAACCATCCACTACCTAGGCCATCTATGATATAAACCTCAACAATACCCAATTAGATCTATGGATCCAATACACAAGGAGCCATGTGAGTCTGCTTTTAATGCTCAAGTTGTAGTAGTTTGTTCATGTATTCAGTAAATATTTATTGAGTGCTCACTATATGCTAGCAGTCCCTGTTCTGTCATACAAGTGGTATCAGGAAAGGATACATTCTCCTCCTTTTCCCCTTTTGTCCTTCCCCACCCTCATCCATGGTGGGAAGTGGGATGTGCTGCCTAACCTAGTAGCATAAAGTTATGCTATGAAAGGTGATCAATGTTAGTAAGAGAGAATTGTTGGCTTGTGGGAGTTGTAATCTAACAACTACAGGGTTATCTCTTAGTTTTCCAAGGACAGGACCAAAGATGAATCTCATTGGCCTTCAGTATATGTTGATGGGAGCAGGAAGGAGCCAGGAATGACAGCAGAGGGGTATAAAAGGAAGGTGGGAAGTTGGAAGGACAGCTAGAGGAAGAGATTTCCAGGGTCCACCTATTTAACTATCACTACATAAAAAGTTATCCCCCAAATTTCATGGTTTAAAACAGTAATCATTTATTATCTTACAGGGTGTCCATGGATATGGAATGCACAAGGCACAGTAGGAAAATGGTTTGTCTCTGCTCAGTGTCTGAGCCTCACCTGACTCGTGGCCAGGAGCTAGAACACCATCATATGGCTTCTCCAAGTGGCCGAGGCTCCCTCACAACGTCATGGCTGTGTTCCACAGGCAAGTGTCACGTGACCGAGGGACGGTGGAGAGACTGGTAGGACAGGCAGAATCTGTATCCTTTTTATGTCCCAGCCTCAGAAGTCACAAAGCATCACTTCTGCCACACTTGATCAGAACCTAGATTCACAGGATGGGACCTAGGACCCACCTCTAGGTAGTATAAGTCATACCATAAGAAGAGTATATGGAATTGGTAAATTTATTTGTATGGCCATCTTTATAAAATACTATCTCCTATACCACCTATAGCTGAATCTGAGTGGACTACTAAATGCATACAAGTATTAATAACTAGGTGCTTTTGCACTCTCCTATAAACTCTAAGGATATTGGCCATTTTTTGGTAGTAGATCACACTTAGCATGTCTTTCCACACGCTGTAAGACAGTGCCATTATGACGGATCATTCTATTATCAGCATCGTTAAGCTGGAAACCAAGATCCCAAGGATCCTGTTCCCTATTTGGTCCCAAGTCAGAGGTGGCCAAAAGAGGAACTTGTGTGAGATTTGGTAGGTGGAAGTGAAGCAGTGGTCAATAGTCTCTGAAAGTCCTGGAGTGAGATGTAGTGAGGGGCAGAGCTGCCCGGCAGGTCTCAGCTTGTCTTTGCTCTCTACCACTACACAGCCAGCTCTTCCTCCTCTGCTGACCCTGCTGACCAGCAGTGGCTCCATGCCCACCACCAGACGCTTGGCTGTGGACCCACAGAGGCAGTCACTGTACATATCATCACCTTTCCCGAGACATTACTCAAGTTCCTGTTCTCATTCCTACTTCAATGGCCGGGCATACTTAGCCTCTCAGATTTTCCCCACTACTCCGACTTCTCCACCTACTGAAGTGCTTTAAGAGGAAGAGTTAGTCACTTCTCTCATCCTCCAACTTCCCCTTTTTGAAGTGCACTCCCTCAGCTCTCCCCCCCCCCCCCAGGTTTTAAAGCCTAATGGCTATAATAAATCCCTAATTCGATAACACTCATAGTGGCTCTGTCTCTCCGGCTGGACTATGACTAATAGAGTTCCATGTGGAAAATTCATGAAAACGTCTGGATTGGTGGTGGGAGCACATTCATGCCCTGCCTGTTCAGATAATGTGAATACTGGGGCACAGAAGGGGCTTTTTCATATTACATAAGGTCCCAAGTCAAGTAGTGGAGGTGACATGCAATCTCATAAACATCGCTCTGGAGAAGGCCACTGAGGTGCTGTACCTCTAGCTATGTGACAGCCACAGGAAGAGAGAGGTAGTTATCCTTTTCGTGTTGGGTTTTTTCCCTATTAAGAATTCCTACATTCTGGGATTTGAAGTCATGTAAAGCTAGGAAAAATACAGCATCATGAAGAGCGGATGTATTTCTTGGCAATGGACTAACCTACAGCAACACTGGTACTCATCAGCAGTGAGTTCTGAAGGTCACAAAAGTCACACCTTAGTTCACAGGACCATCTAATACCCAAGTGGAACAACACACTCCAGGCCTTGAGGGAACAACTTGCCTAAAAAAACAAGGACAACAATGAGTTTCTGTTAGAAAGGTCTTCCTCTGTAATACAGAGAAAGCAGAAACACTGTGGCTTCCGCTCCAAGGCCAGCAGCCCCTCCTGAGAAAGGACTTGCTCACATTTGTTTTCTTACCTTCCCAATTTGGCTCCAGTTCTTCAGGCTGTCATCAGAAATCAGTGAGAGCTGCTACCTTCCCGAGATCCCCCTGAGCATTCTGTATCATTGTCCCCTTTTTATAACATAGCAAGGGTCTGCCACTAGCTCAGACCTCAGTCCTAAGTAACTTCCATCTGAGCCCTTCTCCTATAGGAGTAGAACTGTTCTTGGTTGCAAAATAAAACTCCCAACACATCAAAACCAAGCCTCAGTCTCAGATTCCCTGAAAGAAAGAGTACAGCACTCAGGAAGTAGCTAGATCAGTAAACTGATAATGCAGACACTCAAGTTGTAGTTCTAATCCAACCAGAATGGTCAGAAGTAAAGAGGCTTTCACACAACAGACTCGCCTCCGTGTCTTTTCCCCAAAGCCACAGAATTGTCCTTTCAATAGGCTGCCTGCAGTCGGCACTTACTAAATGAAAGTATGCATGAAAGTGATATTATATCTTAGAGTCAGTCCTGTCAGAGGGATTAGAATAAGAGAAGTTCTAGAACAAATCACACGTGCTCAAGTCCACTGCTGTTTATTTATTTTTGATGTCCTCCAGAACATTCGTCCCTGTCACATATTGTCTAAAGCAACTAGTATCAAAATCAGACAATACCCTCTTGACACCCATGTTAACTGAACATAAATTAAATGAAAAATCAGTTTAAATTTTCTTTATAAGTGAAAAGAATCAAATACTGGTTTAATATCCCCAGGAAATAAAAGAGGAAAAGACATTCATAGACAAGAGCAGTAGTTCTCAACTAGCAGTAATTTTGACCCCTGGGGTATATTTAGCACGATCTGGAGGTATTTTTGGTCATCACAAGTAGGAGGGAAGGGGGCTGCTGCTGGTCTCTAGTTGGTAGAGGCCAAGGACATTGCTGAAGCACCTACAATGCACATGAAGCCCCCACCCAACAGATAACTATCTGGCTCAAAATGCCCATAGTTCTGAGATGGAGAAATCCTGAACTACAGCCACCAAAAATTAATTTAAATTATTTTCAGTGACCACGAATATTAAAATACAGGTAACACTTCCAGTCTAAAGTTCACACTGTGAGCCCTCTCATCCTCCCGAAGCCCTAGTTCCAACCATAGTATTGATAGATAAGAAATGGAAAGAGAAAATCTTGGAACCTATGTAACTCTTGCTAACCAATGTCACCCCAATAAGTCTAACAATAAAAATATTTTTATATTAAAAAAAAAGAAAAAGATCATCGAAAACACAAAACTACGCTCACAAACAAGATAAGCACCTCTGTGAAGCAGAACCGGGCGGAAGTGTGGCCCAGCGCCTCCCGGACACGGTACGGGTGCAGGGCCGCCGGCCGGCGGGCTCACGCTGGAGAAGGGGGAAGGCGGCAGTTTCGCTGCCTGAGCCGGTTGTGAAAGGAAGCTGAGAAAAGCTGCTACGTGTAGCTCTAGGAAGCCAAGGCTTGCGAGAAGCTGAATGCCCAGGGAAGTAAAGGCAACACACACAGACTCTTGACCGGAACCTGAGATTAGCCACTCAGTTCCTGGAGCTGTGATATCCTTAATGTAACCATGGGACAGGAGGAGAACATCCAACAGAAGACCCAGTTCTGGATTTGGGGCTAGGAGGCCGGTGGCAGTGACTGAAAATACCACACAAGAAAAAGAGTGTGAGAGAATAAATCTATACATCAAATTGCAAAACACATGAAGAAAATTAACCCTATAAAAGTTACTTTTAAAAAGCATAAATTCACTCTAGTGATGTCTCAACAGGTGATGATTTTGTCAAGTGGGGGACACTTGGCTGTGGATGGAGACACTTTTGGTTGTCTCCACTGGTGGGAGTATGCATGTAGTAGGTAGAAGCCAGGGATGCTGCCTAACATCCTACACCTTGGTGCACAGGGCAGACCCCCAGCAGCCAAAGACCTGGCCCAGAATGCCAGTAGTGCTCTGAGGTCTGAGAAACCCTGCTCTGGATGAACACACATAAAGCAAGTGTCCAAAGGCCTCAAAGAAGTAATCGAGGCAATAACATCCATGTTAAAAAGAGAAAATTTTAAAATAAGTTCAGGAAAATAAAACAAGGGAGTTTAAAATAAATGTATTCAAACCTTAGAAACAAAAAATATCACCATTGATATTTAAAAACTCAAACATGATAAAGTCTAGGTAGCATAGAAAATTAATAAATTAGCATACAGCACTGAAAAATAACCAAAATTCAAAATAGTATGATGAAAAGAATTTTTACAACTATGAAATAGCAGTTAAAAGATGTGAACAACAAATTAAAAGCCTACAGCTTTTAACGTAGTTCCAGAAAGAATATCAGAGAGGATGGCATTGATGCAATAGTCAGAGAAAACGGGTGAAATGGTTTAAAATATGAAGAAGTCTATGAGTACCCATTAAAAGAGTACTCTAAGTATAGGCAAGATAAACTAAGATAAGTTTATCTAGGCTAGATTCATCAGAATAAATCAGCAGAATATCAGTGGATAAAGAGAAAACTTTTAAGAACTACCAGAGGAAAAGAGAGATGACTTAAAAAGTAATGACTATCAACATTTTTCTTAATATTTTCATTCTAATAGATTTCTTATCAGTAGTAACAGATGCCAGAAAATAATGGAATGGTGCCTCTTAAAACCTTAGGGAGAATAATGATCAACCTAAAATCCTATACCGCCAAACTGTCTTTTAAGAGCATGAGAAAAATAAAAATACTTTCAGACATAATAAGAATACCTTAGACTTCATACAGACAAGGATGTATATATAAACATATCTGTGTGTGTGTGTATAATTATATAATCGTGTGTGTGTGTGTGTATAGAACTCATGCACGCGTACATATGAGTATATAATTTTAGCTTCTAGACCAGGAGAGGAACAAAAAGAAGAAGGATGTATAAAACGTTCTTCAAGATAAATCTTCTACAGCCCCACAATCAATCAGCAGCAGCTAGAATTAGGCCATTCATTTAAGACGACCTTTACTAATGAGTGCTCAAGAAAAAAAGAATGACATGAGCCCTCCATCTTCACAGTTAGCTCTCTCACGGCTATAAAATCTTCATTCTTCTTGGCTGGATCAGCCTCCTAGGAATGACACCATGGCCACTAGTTTCCTGGAGTGACCAGCTGCTCAAGTGCACTGGAGGCCAGGCAGCTACACAGCTAGCTATTCTGTGATACCCGGTGTCAGGGGTTCGCAGTAGGTCACGGCCCGGCTCTGCCACAAAGGATCCTCCATTCCCAAAGGTGCACCTGTTTCTGCCACCCTGAGGACCGGCAATTCTTTAAAGTTACTTTTCTTGTTGCCCTGAAGACTCTCTCCTAACTTCTTTTCCCTTGTATTAGCGAAAAGAAGTATTTACATTGGTTTGAGGTATGAAACTAGAGTTTCACGTGCTCAGGTTGCTGGTGGCTTCTAAACTGACTTAAGTTTTTAAGTCCTAACTTGCAGAATCTCAAAGTAGATCCCAGTCCAGAGGTTGACAGTCCTTGCTGTATTGATCCCACTGTCATGTTAGAAGACAATATGGCACAGACCACAGGAAAAAACTTTGCAACCTCGCTATGTACCTGTCTCATGGGGAAGGATTCCCTTGGCAACCTCTAATAACACAGTATTTGAATTTCTACTGACAAAATAAGGACCTTTATTCATCTTTAGTGGTTTGAAGGAATTCGATTTACCTGAAGAATAAAACTAGATTTAAAAAAGTTTGCAAAAGAGAGGATCAGACTGCTCAGTCACTGGACACCAACCTAAACATACAGGGGCATGAGGTCTGAGAAAAAGAAAGCATTCCCAGAAGGAAACAGGGGCCCCAGAGAAAAGGCCAGCATCGAAGAGGACGGCAAACCGAGGGGACTGCTGAGGGGAGATGCGCTGGGCGTTGAGAAACTTCTTCCTACAAATAACTCAATTGGAACGTGTCAAGGGGTGGGGAGACAACGAAACAAAATCAAAAGAAACTGAGCTGTTCTACACAGAGAAAGCACACAATTATATTTTTTTGGAGATGCCCAAAACTTCATGAGGAAGGGTTATTATTATTGTTTGCTTTTCCCTATCACAGCAGCCTAGCTGGAAAGCAACAGTCAGCTAGGAAAACACAATGCAGCCTTCTGTTCTAGGGGAAGTGGAAAAAGAGGTCCGAGGCTGCCTCCGTCTTGCCCACTCTTGAGGCACATTTTTATACCATTGTTGGAATTGGCGGCTTCCCTCTGGTTGCCATGGCATCCAAGAGACAAATGCCTTGCTTCCATTTCAAAGCTGAATTCCTTGACAAACAAAATTGTTTCCATTTGAGAATGTTCTCACCCTCATACCCCATCAGAACTGCTTTCAAAAGAATGTGTCTTTTTTAAAATATGGGTGAAATCTGTTGTATTCTCCTGATTAAATAAGGAACATATTTTTCACTTTAAAAAATTAGAAAATACATAAAAACCCTTTTTTAAATGAAATGAAATTGCCCTGTGAACGCTTCACCTACAGGTGACACGTTTTGGCATATCTATTTCAGGTCCTTCTTCTATGTATATGTATGTTTTTGTATTATACTCCTCAAAATTGCAGCCCTATTACATATACAGTTGGGTGTGCTCCTTTTTCTTTCACTTTTGTATCCTACAAGTGCATTCTAGAGCAGGGCTATAAAACCCTGAGATGGTTCTTACAGAGCTTTAGCATTTTTTCATTTTCATCTTAAATATTCTCAACAAAGAAGAATTAATAAGACAACAGTCTGGCCTTCGTCTTCATGAATCTAGAAGTTTGAGAGAAAGTAATAGGAAGGATAAGTTAATTGTATTAGGAAATGCTCATAATGGCCATTTGCTTTCCTTTAAGTCATGTTGTTAGAGATAGCTTCATATATTTTTCTGGTTTCAGGTGAACAAAAAAATCTGGGAAAATAACTAAAAAATAACTGCATGTTCTCCACAAGTACCAGAGTGCTTTACAGTAATTCATTAGCCCATTCATTCTCACAAAACAAATCAAGATTACTAGGCTTGTCCCATAAACCAGAAAACAGACCTGAGGAATATAAAAACAGGCATGAAGACAGTGTGCAGGAGTGAAAAATGTATGTTTTGCATCAAAAAAATGGTTTCAAATCTCATCTCTGCAATTTAGTAACCTGTAACCTTGAACATGTTATTAAAATTTCTTCTATCTCAATTTCCTCACCTCTAATAATTTGGGTTGACAAACTACCCAGTCAAAGGACTGCACTAAGAATTAACAAAAATGAAATACGAAAAAAATTCTTTATGAAATGCCTGACACACAGTAGGTTCTCAGTAAATATTGATACCCCTTTTCAATGGCAATCTGAGCTAAATTTAAAACTCTACCTTCGAAATCACTCTATTTCTGTAAGCAATGGTGTTTACATTGTTCATTATATAAGTGATTAGTGATTCTATGTTGCTTTTCAGTTCAACAGTTAACAAACATTCTTGGCAAACCCTGCCTCCACTCTCCTCTTAGTGAAAGTTACGTAACATGCAAAGTTTTCTAATGAAACTTAACAGTCAGGAAGGACAGGAATGTTCCTATTTCCAACAGGTTCCTTTTCTGAATTCCCAGCTCAGTAGAGGAAACGAATTAATTTGTGTACCATAAAAACCAAAGGAGAAGAAAAGACTACTGTTCACTGTTAAGAAATCTCTTTAACTGCTCTACCAGGGCTTCCAGGGCTTCCAGGCTCAAGATTAAAAAGAAAAAAAAAAAGGTATTTCCGCACATTTCCTATCAACAGAAGGGTGCTGAACTTGTGCTGGCAAACAGGGTAAGGAAGCAAAAGCCTCATTAGACTCTAATTGTTTTATAATTAACATACTGGAAGCAGATACTATCAAGGGTTTGCTGGAGAGATTTTTGAAGATTAAATTAAACCAATTATTTACTAACAATCCTGAAAAATATATAGCAGGCACCAACAAAAAGCATTCTTATTTTTTTTAATTTTGCCAGAACAAATAGTAAAAGTCTAATTGTTTTTAGTTATGAATATTGTATTTATTTATTTAGCATGTTTCAATTAAGATGACTGAAATCAAAACCATCTATATAGATAAATCAATGCAACATTGGAAACTGAAACAACTTACACCCCATATCTATATCCACCCTAAATGCTAACTTCTAGTACTAGCAGAGAGATGGTGAAGATAGACAATAGATGGACAGATAGATAGATAATAGACAGAAAAATACTATTTTTGAACCATTTAAACATGTATCTTCCCTAGGCTGCTGAGATAATCTACAAATTCTTATATGTTGATGTCATCTTACAAATGAGAAGAACAATACTCAGAAGAGTTTTGTACTTTGGCTAATAATCTGAAGACATGAAAACAAAACACTGAAGTGTTTAGATTTTATTCCCAGTCTACGGCCATACCACCCTGAACACGCCCGATCTCGTCTGATTTTATTCCCAGGACAATGGTGAGTCATTGAAAGTTCTTAATCCTAAAGGTTATAGATCATCATTAAGATGCTTTAGGGAGGTCATACAGAAAGCAGTCTACAGACTAAACCAGAGGGAGACATTTACACAAGGAGGTAAAATCAGTATGAATGTATATATATTTACTTTATATTCTATATTATTATATAATCTTATATTACGCTATTCATTTTTCTGCTCAAATTATTCTAGCTTTGGACAACAGACATTCCTTCAGTCTTTTTACCTCCTGTCCCTTTGACATGCTTCATCCTTTAATTTTTGGAGCACATCCTCACTTTTTTGTAGTATAGGGCTCTCCAGGCTCATCTTGCACTTTCCCATCCCAGCCCTACAATCAGCCATTTCTCCAAGGACCCCTAGTTGCTTTTAGGAAAACGGCATTTGGAAACCAGAATCTGAGCATTGGGAAGGCTTGTCTCTCCTGGAACGTCACTGCTTCTAGATGCTTGGTGGGCAGAGCTAGGTAACATACGTATATTAACCTGCAATACACACACATCCAAATTCTTTCTGTATTAATTCATCTGGGCATAAACAATACGTGAATTCATACTGATGTCTTTGACTCTAATTCAGTACCACAGGGAGATTACACTTGCTTGCTTATAATCTCCCACTCCAATAGTGAAAAAACAGGGCACCCACCACCTAACATTCATTTACTTATTTGTTCAATCCCAGTGGAAATATATTACAGTTTTAGAATTGTTAACCCTCTATGAAAAACAACTTTATCAACTAGAATACAGTGTTTATATATAGTGTTTCTTCTATTTTGTCTTCACCCTTACAGTTTCTAGTCAAAACACAGTTTTCAATTTAGATCAGTTCTTTCCCCCCAACACCCTTGAGCGCAGTTACGTTGTATAACACGTTGGTACTACAGTTAGATTCATTTGCCGGTCTGCATTCCATCCTGGGATCTCTGATATCCTAGCTTATTTTTTTACGATTTACATACTGCATGTGATGCATAGTTCTACAGATTTTGACAACACGTAGAGTCACACACTCACCACCTTAGTGCCATACAAAACAGTCCTATTCCCCTAAATTGTTCCAGTCATCACTCCCATCCATCAGCCTCTGGCACCCCCTGATCTGTTTTTCTGCCTCTGTAGGTTTGCTTTTCCAAAATGTCATATAAATGGAATGATACAATATTTGGCCTTTGAGAACTGGCTTCTTTCACTTAGTAAGTGCATTTAGGATTCATCATGGTATTGAGTGAATCGATCGCTCATTTCTTTTTATTGCTGAAAAGTGTACCATTGAATGGCTATACCACAGTTTATCTATTTTCCTATTGAAAGATCTTGGTTGCTTCCAGTTTTTAGTACTTATAAATAAAGCTTCTATAAACATTCACATGCAGGGTTTTGTTTGAATATAAGTTTTAATTTACATGAGAAATACCCAAGAGTATGGCTGATAAGACATGTAATAAGTTATGTTTAATTCTATAAGAAACTCCCAATCTGTCTTCCAAGGACCTTTCAAAAGGTCCTAAAAATATCATGCAGCTTACAATACAGATTGTAGATTGAAAACATTCTTCAACAAGTTCAACTATAAAATTAGATTATATCATTAATAGCTTATCATCATTTTAAAAACCATTCTAGTCAAAAAGTCGTCTAAAAATTTCAATCACTATTGGTGACTAATAGACATATGTGAGTAGTGTGATAGTACTTACGTACAAAAATTATCAGGTTAAAGCAGTCTTTGTCTTGAGGACATTTGTAGCCAATACTAGCTAATTCATAAAGACAAACTAGTTTCAGATGAAGCAGGTGGTAACTCTCTACAAAGCACATTAGAACTCTACAAATACTAACAAGCAACTTGTTTGTCCTACATTAAAGCTTCATGCCTCTCAAACACAACAGTGTTAGAATATTAATTTAAGAAAAATTAAATGACAATTTCTCAGAATCATTAGTGAAGCCCTTCTTTTGTACAAGGGCTGTCTGGAAAATATCCAGCCATGTAATATCAAAAATGGAGGCATTTATGACTAGATTTTTTTCAGACAGTCCTTGAATAGCATATATCTTACACGGCGGTTTTTCCATTGGCTTCCCGATTTAGGTAAATTATTCCTAAAACATTTCAAAGTTATATCCCCTTCAACCTTCTTCATTAAGTTCAACCATACACTTTCTTGCATATTTTCCTAAATCTGTTCGCTGAAGTGTTACAATAAATTGTCAGTTCTTTGAAAGGCAGGGCTGGTTTTCTTTATTTCTTTACTTTTCCCTACAGCCAGAGAATCAGAAGGCAATTAAGCAGGCATTGTCAAATACTCAAATGTGTAATTTATGTGCAGCCTACCTTTTATCCTCTCCCCTGAAGAGAGAAGACAAAACATAGTAGATTGTCACTATAAATAAAATGTGTTTTTATGTTCTTATAATCCCATCCATGAATTCATAGGCAGTTTCTAAATCGCTGAGCTAATTATGGACTCTTAAGTCCTCTTCATTTATTAAATACATTTCTCCTCACTTTTGTCTTTATCCCTACCCCTCAAAAAGGACAAAATTACAGACAAAAATTACAAAATTCTAGAACTTGTCCATTCCTGTAAATATCATGCAGATTAAACTCTTTAAAGATGTGAGGTGAACTTCACCCTTCACTCCACAACCTTATTAATGAGGATAACCTATCAATTTTTAAAGAAAGTTATCTTCAATGTAGATCAATAAAAAGAACGGGGAGAGGTAATTCCTTCCTGAGTTCAGGACCCAGGACCAACTTCACATGTGTGCAGCCTGTGTGCAGTCACACAGGGCTCCACACTGTGACCCCAGGATGGTGGGTGGCAGCGGCAGGGCTGGGCAGGCAGGTTCAGCCTCTGTGGGCAGCAGCCGCCGTGATCCTACAGGCAGTGAACAACCGATTCCAGTAGATAAATGGTGTCACTCAAGTTCCTCATCACAGCTGACAGAAACAAACCAGAAACAGTAGACATAAGGACTGCAGGTTTCAGGGCCTTCTATCATGTTTCAAATCCTAATGGAGACAAAAGTGACAGGCAGTATTTCTTTGAAATGCTACAAGGATCTTAAGGTACTGATGAGTGACTAAAGAGAGTATAGGGGAGTTTTTTGGTGAATTCAGAATCAGAATCCAATGTCTCTTGGCTGTACGACCTTGAAAATCTGCCTGCATCCAAGGATTCCGTTGTGCATCAGGGTGACATGTTGACATGAAATTGTTTTGTCTCTGTCTTTGACAAATACTTTCAGTTTCAAGAAGAGGGCAAGGAAGGAGAGAACAGGGCAGTGACCCATTACAGGGACAATGAGACCATGTTTGTTGAGTCTAAAAAGGACTGAGTCACAATCGTCTTCAGCACAGTTTTTAAGGATGACAACAAATGTGCTCATAGGAAAGGTATTCGTGCCAGAGTTCAAAGAACACAGAGCCAGGCCCACAGGTTCTCTCTAGCCACAGGCAATCTCTTCTAGAGCTGAGAGACACGGATGCTGCTGTGGGTGACAACAATGGCTGTATTATCTTCATGATGCTCCCTCCACACCAGCACCAGTGCTCACGACACCACCATTGACCTGATTGATCCACGTGTTCACAGACTACTTGTCCAACCACATCAAGTGCTTAAGTCCTACATGCACACATGCATGAGGGCAAAAACATCCGACTTCCTCAAAGTGCTGACCCGTACGTCCCGGTGCCGAGAAGAAAGAAATAAAAACAATCACAAAGGAGATAGTTTCATCCTGCTAACTCTTGGGAACAGGAAGAGGAAGCAGCTGGCAACTGAAGCCTGGAGCACTTGCTACTGGCTAACGGCAGCTTCTAATGTTACACCTCTACAGGTTCTTAAGGCATTCTCCTTTTTTGTTCCATTCTGTATATGGTTGGAAAATCATCTGCAGAAATGAGCTATTCTTGCAGTTCTTTAGAGTACTCAAGAATTTATTTTAAAAATAGCCTTGATCAACTTAATTCCTTTTCTTTGTCTTCCCTCCCCCTTTCCTTCCACTCTCCTTCCAAGTTGTTTCATTTTGCAATATGTTACTGGTGACGAATTACAGGATAACATGATCTTAACTTGTTTTCTCCTAAGCTTTGGAGTTCAAAACGCCTGCATTTAAAGACATACAGTTGGGGTCACTAATAAAGAAAATCTATCTCACGAAAGAAAGGAGAAAAGACCCCACACTTGGTTTAATGCTTTACTGTCTCTGTCTTGAAATTCTTAATAATGTTTTAATAAGAGGCCCCTGTTTTCATTTTGCACTGGACTCTGAAAATTATATCCTGTCAAGATCATATACTAATCAAGACAGTGCAAGGGAACTCTGTAGAACTGTATATTTTCCTTCTAACAGAATCTGTTTTTAGGGTCACAGCCTCCTGAATCAGCCAGATTAGTTCTGTGAAGACTGCACTTCTATAAATCCCTCTCTCCTTATTTGTCAGGGATGAGGGTAAGGTAGGTGAGGAGGGGTCTTACAGTCAAAAAGCTTCTTTGCAGCTTTTATAGTTAGCAATCCCTCTCTAATGTTCCAGATTAATGAAGAGGTTTGATTTTAAGGGGTTATATCCAGTAATCCTGTTCCCAGACCTGGGATCAGGGCAGGAAAGGTGTGATGGATGAAATTTGGCATTAGAAGATCTGGGTGTCAATCTCATTTTCACCACTCTCCAGGTTTTTATATTGGACAGATTATTTACACACTGCAGCTCAGTTATTATTTTTTTAATTTAAATAACAGAGATAATGTTACCTCTCTGAAAATTTTTGTAAAGATTAGAAAAAAACTAGAACATGGCAAATGCTCATTATTGTGGAACTATCCTATTGAGTTGGTCAAAAAGTCATTCCGTTTTTTTGTGAATAAATGAAAGGCAATTTTTTTTCGTGGTAAACAAAAACTTTATTCAACAATGTATTGTCCATTTTGTTGAATTATCTTTTGCCATCTTTCAGGCACTTTCATGATTCCAAGCTCAAAAAAGTTTCTCTTTTTCCGCAAAAAAAACTGCTCACAGAATGATTTGATATCTTCATCAAAGGTAAACATTTCACCATTCAAGGCATTTTGCAAAGAATGAAACAAATGGTACTCTAATGTAATGTCTGGTGAATGTGGTCGGTGTGATAACAAATTCCATCCCAGCTCCAATAACCTTTGATGAGTTACCAAACTGGTATGTGGTCTACCGTTATCATGGAGGAAGACAACACCTTTGTGATTCACCAATTCTGAATTTTTCTGTTTGATGGCATCATTAAATTTATCCAGTTGATGACCAAATTAATTGTTTGGTTCCTGGGAAGCAACTCAAAATACACAAAACCTTTGAAATCTCACCAAATTGACAGCATGAACTTTCTTTGATGAATATCCACTTTTGAAGTGCTTTGAGCAGGATCATCAGGTTTACTCCATGGTCTTTTTCATTCAGCATTATTGTAAATAATCCATTTTTTCATCACTTGTTATCATATATTTCAAAATGGATTGATTTCTTCATGTTTCAAGAGTGAATCACTGATGTTAATGCACTGAGATGAATTTCTTTGAGTTCATGTGGTACCCAAATATCAAGCTTACTAACATATCCCAGTTGTTTTTAAAACAGTTTTCAAGACTAAATTTCAATATATTAAGATTCTCAGCATTCTGTTCATGTTGTTGACTGTCAATTGGACATAATCACTACCTTTATTTTCTCATCCTCAACTTCGATTGGCCTTCCTGAGTGTGGTACATCACTGACATCAACTTCCAGAACAGAAAACCAGTTCTGACACTGCTGTAGTTTTAAAACATCTTTACTTTACACATCACTTAACCTTTTATGAGCTTACATACCACTTTTTTTCACTTTGGAAATAATAAAGCAAACTATGACAAAGAAGTTCCTTTTGATTTTTCATTTTGAAATCAACATCAAGCAAATAATTGTTAACAAAATCGTACACTTTCTTTTTCAAAAACAAGCTTGAACTGTCAGCAATTAAGTAACATTATAAATTCACAGATTAGAATGAAGTTGCTACACTTTAAGACATATAACCTCATCTAGTAGCATAATGACTTTTGGGCCAACCCAATATTTAATTACACACTGTTGGGCGATTAAGACTTTAAATACTTCTTAAGTCTTTTCCCCTGTTACTTAAGGAACATGTTTACCCATTTAAATTTTCATTGAATTTTAGACAAAGTACCTTTGGAATTATTTCATCCATCCATTTTATTTTACATTCCAAAAGACTGAGAACAGGTCATTTAAGTGACGTGTTCAAATCTTGCAGCATGTTAATTGCAGACATGGAGCTAGAACTTGTCTCTTGGATCTAGTGTTCTTTTAATTAGGAAGTTAGGTCACTCTAAAGCTTATTTACTCTTGCCTGTCTCCTTTGCAAATAAACTACCTCTTTCTCACTTGCATCAGAATCTACTCAATATTCAGAGAAGAAGCAAGAGATTCAAATGTGAATGAGAATCTCAGATACAATGAGAAAACTTATTCTTATTGTATCTATAGATTCTTGCCCACATTTGGATGCATATTGCAAAACTAGTATTTTTTAAAGTATGAAAATTTTTCCCACAGATTTACAACACTTTAAAGTTATCACATATTTAAACATCAACAGAGCACAAACATAAAACAGATGCATAGAAAAGTAATTTCCAGACAGCTACACCAATTGGGAAGATTTGAACTTCTTTTTCTCGTCTTCACTGTCTCATCTAGGGTGCTGGATATACAAGATCAAACAATTAGTTTTGCAAACTCATCCCAGAAGAAGTGCTACATACCTCATTGCTGAATACCACCATGGTCACCTTCAAAGTACTCCCCTTGGGAAGCTATGCACTGGCAGAGTACTTCCAAGGTAACTGTAGTGATTTTCAGCGATAAGGCGTGTAGCACTTTCTCTAAGATGAGTTCACAAATTGAATTGTTCAACTTCGACCTCGTATATTCATTCAGGTTTGTTGTCTTTTTGTTTTTGGTTGGTGTTTTGTTTTGAGATCTTCCTAGAAACTTACAAAGTTAACCCTGGCTGTAGTAGGGTGTGTGACACCAGGCCCAACCAAGTCATCAAATGCTTAAAATGCAGTGTTTCTTCTCAAAAACCCCATATTAGCAATAGCACCATGTGCAGCCCACACTGATTCAATCCTCCTCCCCATCCCTAGCTCACCACTGAAAACCTTTGCACTCTAGCATCACATGGGAACTTAGTAGAACACTGTAATAGTCTACCCAGACCTTCTGAATCTCAATTACACTAAGGTTTGAGAACCACCAGTCTAGCCCATATCTCTTCACTTTGTCATTGGTAACAGGAGAAGCATGAGGCAATAGTAAGTGTTTGATGAGACTAGAAAACATCGAAAACAGCTGCTGTAAGGAATTCAAAGAGGACTAAATAGGAGTTGAACAGGTGAGAAAAAAATGTCCTATCATAACAAAGATTCCATTGCATTTAGATAATTAATACAACCTGCAAAAATTTTGTATTTCGCCTCACAATCTTTGCAGTTAAAAAGAAATAAAGAATTTATAGGGTGGGGAAAAGACCAGGTAGAGGTAGAGCATAGGCAAATGTGGTGAATTGGTATGTCAACTTATCTAAATTTCACAGAATTACTTTCCCCACATGGGGTCAAGTGAGCTTGGAGCACAAGAAACGTTTGCATGATATTTGGAAGGCAGAAGAAAAAGAGCAAGCAGCCAACTTTGTTCTGTGCTGGGAAGGTCAGTGCCAGGATCAAGGCACTGCAGTAGCTGCTGGACACAATATTTCTGTGCTGTTCCCCTGGTTGGCACAGGGCAGGAGCCACACATACAGCTTCTTCTGCTCCTATTGGATCTTCTGCTTCAACTTCTGCAAATCCTGAGCCGGGTACATGTTTAGCTCTGTGAAAGTGTGCTTCTCATGCAAGATATGCCCATCACCCAAGTCAAAAGCTTTGCGTCAGGAAGAGTTTGACTTAGTGCCAGTTTGTCTTCAGAACCATCTGTATTTTCCTCTCATCCCAACTGCCTCTCATGTGAACTTCAAGCTCCATTACCAAAGAAACAAAACTCTCATATAAATTGTCCAATCAGCTCCCGCAACTGCATAATGTTAAATCAATAAAATAAATCTTATTATTGTGTGTGCGCACGTATATTCACTTTTATATGCTAAGGGACATAGCAATAGATATAGATGATAAAGATACAGGTGTACAGTCACTCATTACTAAATGACAGGGCTATACCCTGAGAAATGCGTTGTTAGGAAATTTCATTGTTGTGCAAACATCATAGAGTATACTTACATACACCTTGATGGTATAGCCTACTACTGTAATTATACGTGATATACTTTTATGCAACTAGTAGCAGAGTAGGTTTGTTTATACCGTCACCACAAACATGACTAATGTGTTGCACTACATTAGGATGGCTCCTTGTCATGTAGTGGCAGAAAGTTTAGAAGTATTGTTGCCCACAGTAACGGGACAAGCAGAAAACATACCTAATGAACTAGATGATCTAGCTAAGGAGGTTTCCAGGCAGGGTGGTAAAAGCGCCACTTGGCTTCTTTTTTTTTCCTCTCCTTAAAGTAAAATGTAAGAGGATGAGCTGAAGAAAGCATTTAAATATACAGCAACCAAAACTTGTTAAGTTCAAAAATGAAACTTTCTCATTCTCAGCCCTTCCAAAATTCTCAAATTAAAAAATGACTTCAGAACAAAGATCAAGTTCAGTGGAAAACTGTGAGATCCTTCCTTAACACCTTAGAAAGATCTAAGGCAATATCTGAAAAAATCATTCAGTCAGACAAAAGGTTCTCTAAGGTCTAAAACTAAGTCTCACATATTCACTCCTTAAACCAAAATCCCTCTAAGAATCTTAAAGGTGATGTCTCTCAGTAGCCTTGTCAGAAGATCAAGGTAAAGAGGGGCCTCTCTTGAAAAGATGTGTGTGTGTAGCTTTTGTCTAGCAGAGTGAATTATTTACCAATTCATTAGAAAACCCCACAAAGCTTTTAAAAGAATTATATCCTCTTAAAGGGACAGAGAGGTCTTTGGATCCTTGAACCACGATGAGCAAGAAGTAGGTTGAGAAAAACCACTCAGCTGCAAATACTGGCCGTTTCTTACCAAAAAGGGAGGATGACTCAGAAAGTAGAATCAGAGCGCCTGGAGAGCAGAGACAAGAGCCTTGCAGGACCCTGCCCTGGTCGTAGAGTTGAGCTCTAATCAGGGACCTGGCAGTACGTGCCCGGCTGGATTGCCATAGAATGCCATAGATCAGCGACTGCTGTGTGACTCCAGTCTCTGGCCTTTCTGAAAAGTATGGATTGCTATCATCCTTTGTCTTTCTCATAATTGTTGGGTGCTGGTATTACCAGGTGTGTGGTGAACAGAAAACTTGTCTCCTTAGTTCACAGGTCATCAGACCTAGAGGACCAATATTCAGGGAGCTGTACCCAGTCTGATTAAATGATGCAATTTTGGACTTTGAGCTGATACTGCAATGGCATGAGATTCAGGGTTCTTGTAGAAGGAAATCAGTATATTTTTCAAGCAGAGGGACACGAACCATTGGGATCCACTGAGGCCTTCAGTGATCCTCACCTCCATGTATTCAGGCCCTGCTTAGCCCCCACTCACAATGAATCAGGTCTGCCCCTGTGTGACCAGTACAATCTAGCAGAACTGAGAGCGTATGACTTCTTCACCTCTCAGTTTATTTACTCTGGGGGCATCCAGCTGTCATACTGTAGGAGACTAGACTATGGTACCCCAAAATGTGCCTCTTTGGCATATGGATTATTTTGAGAAACAACAGGCACAAGAGAGCTCTGAAAACAGAGTAGAAGTTGCCCTTTTGCGAAGGAAATTAACATTTATAAAGAAAATCTCCATTTGTAATGATGTCTTCCTATTTGTACCAAGAAAAGAAGGGTAACTCTAAATCACAAAAGATTCTTATCAATGGAGACGATATTTAAATCTGCCTAATAAATTTATCCTTGTTTACTGTACTTTTTGTGGTCACTTTCCTGTAACTTGCCTCTCCCACACTTTTCTTCCTTTGTTTTAGCTGAAGATGGTATTAAGCCCAAATTCTAGCAACCTCTTTGAGTTACTCATCCCTGAATTTCTCCCAAGTATACATGAGATAAACATGTTTAAAAAAACTTGTGCTTGTTTTCCTCTTGTTAAACTGTCTTCTGTTACAGGGGCCACAGCGTAGAACCTAGAAAGGTAAAAGGAAAAAGATTTTTCCTCCCCTACAATACCACAAGGAGACTCAAGCAGCCCCCTGGAGAGGCCCATGAGGAGAGGAACCAAGGTGCCTGGCCATCAGCTATGTGAGTAAAGCCATCTTAGAAGTGGGTCTTCCAGTCCCTGCTACACCTTCAGCTGTGGCAGCTCCAGCTGACACCTGACTGCAACATCATGAAATGCTCCTGAATTCCTGACCCACTAAACAATGAGAGATCATAAATGATTATTACTATTTTAAGCCACTATATTTTGGAGGGATTTGTTACACAGCAATAGATAACAAATATAGCCAAGTTGGAAGTGTAGGATATCAGCAGAGGAAAGAACTTTAACGTGATACATAGCACATCTCTGATACGACTAACAACAGGGTCCAGTCTGCATAGCAAAGCAAATGATGCTTAGAGGTAAGGTAATGGTTTTATCAGAAAAGTTTAAAATGAAGTCTAAGCATTCTGGACTATTCTGGCACCCCTAATAAAGGTAGTGAAATGGCATAAAAATATGATTGTGGTGACAGTCATTCATTTGAAAAAGATACTATGAGCTAATATTCTCACTAATTTACATGTGTCTGAGGCTTGCACACTTACTTTCGCATACCTGATCATGTGAATTTTTTACAGTAATCCTGTGAGATAGCCATCATTAATTCTGATGAAGAAGCTGAGGCTTGAAAAAGTTGCCTGAGGTCACAATTCAAAAATGGCAGAGCCAGGATTAAAATTCAGGTCTTCTGATTCAATGCACAGCTTCCCTTCTTTTGATCAAAGTTGCCCTGTGGAGGACACAAAAGGAACAGTTAAGCTCTGTTGTCATAGCCCCACAGAAGTCTTGTTCAGTTTTGTTAAGGAGAAAAGACATAAATATACAGCATAGGTAATTAATGATAACTAGCACTTTATTCTCACGGAAACAAAGGAACAATGTAGAGAGCAAATGCAACAGGAATTTCAAAAGGAGATTTGTATGTCCTAAAGAAAAGCTTCATGAAGGTCATGAGGGTTTTAGCGGAGGAAGAATACAATTTGGATGGTGGGAGGGGAGGAGTCACTTTTCTCAAAGTCTGCATAATAAATTATCAGCAAAGCTTCAAGTCAGGAAGCACGGCATACTTAAACAGAAACTAGACTATTTGGATCCAAGAGAAGATCCATGATGGACTCCAAAAGAGCAGCTAGAGGTGAAGTTCACTGGAGGATGCTGTGAGAAATTTGAGCTTCACAGTTGCTCCACTGCTAAGGTGATGCCCGTACTGAACCAGATCACAGTTATGGCCACGGTGCTTCTCCACATTTGCATCTTAAGCTTATTTTTATTTAATTCTCACATGCTTAGCAACTGTGCCCAGAAAACAACCTCACATGAAGGCAGCTGTATCCAAAAGAGCACCTAGCACATGCTGTTCAGAATGAATCTGCCCTTCTTTAACTCTTGGTCCATATATTGAATCCAGACCAACAGCCACTTAGCCCTTCTCTTGATGTGATCTTCATAGGACTTAGCTCACGTAACTCCTGAAAATTGTCCTGAAATAAGTGTGTCGATATATGTAAAGAAGTTACCCTACTAGGTGCACAGCAAGTTCTTACTAAGTGTTGTTATCATTATTATTTCACATTCAAGAATGCATATGGAGTGGTAGAAAATTTCTGAGATATAGCCTAAGCATATTATTGGTTTCAAAATGATTTCTAGCTCTTAATTGTATCTTAGAACCAAAAGTTGGTCACTATCCTTCTTCCAGAGCAGACTGAGCACTGTCACGAGGCAAATATTCATGTGAGGTAGTTATTAAAAGTGAGCATGGATGAGTCAGGATTTCCAGTCCACACTAAGCTATATGTGCTATAAATAGGCCTTTTATAATAAGTGAGCAAGTCAGAGCAAGGCACCTTTAGTGAAGAAAAAGAAAAAGAGAAATGGTTGTTTAAAAAAAAGTTATAGTGTTATACAGAATGAGGGATCTAATCACTCTGTAAAGACAAAGGACAATTAATATATGTATTTTCTGTGCTGTAACTTTAACATACAAATCCTTTTCTTATCCTACCTTCCAAAATTCACTCCAGTTCTGCACATTATTGTACAACAATGAAACTCCAAAAGAGGATTTCACATTATGGCAAAGCACAGTGGTACATCGGTACTTGTCATCATTAATTGGTTCCAGGAGGCACGAGTACCAAAATCGACATGTACCAAATATTCCCCATAAAGAATAATGTAAATAAATTTAATCCATACCGAAAACAGAAATACACAAAATGACCACAGAAGCTAAGACAAAACCGCTGAGGGCAAGAGCAACCGCCTGACCAACGCGTGACCCCGTGTACCGAGTCGCGAGGCAATCGCACCGACAACTTCTAGCTTACGCATGGAGCACCGGACAAATGACGAGTCCTGGGACAAAATTTTCACGTCAAAATGCTTCATGTACCAAATTCGACAAGTTTCAAAGCAGTCGCGTACCAAGGTGTGACTGTACCTGTGCCCTTGAGGACCGTGTGGCCTCCGCCGCCTCAAGCCGCCATTGCATTTACGCTCTCCGAGGCCTGCAGTCAGCGGGCCGCTGCTGGCAGAAGACGCAGCGCTGTCACGACCTGAAGGGGCTTCAGGCCACATGCGCGAGCCAGCCAGGACCTCCGGACCCTTCACAGCTTGAAACCGTGAGAGGAAATGAAGCAGACAGAGACCAGCAAGGGAGGGAAGAACTAGTAGAAGATGTCATGGCGGCTGCACTCTGGGGTCACGCGCTGCACAGGCCCGCCTGGGTACTTCCGGTCACGTGCCCTCAGAGTCCTTGCAGCCAACCAGGGAGGTGAGACCCTCCCAGTAACAGGGCAGGAGGCCAGGGCAGCAGCTACTGGCTTTCAGCCGCTTCCCAGCAGCACCTCTAAGAAGCACAGTGGAAGTTCACCCCAACCCAGCCCAGTTACTTCCTGCACAGGACTGTGGCTCCCACCTGCACCTCCCAGCCATCATGGCAACTTCATCTGGAAACCTGTCGCTGATTGTAAGGAAAGTGCACCAAAAGAAACAGAGTAGAGCTCTGTATCTCCTGACAGAAAGACTTGTGCACACGAAGGCAAAGATAGATACAGTCAGCCATATGTATGCGGTTATTAAACATACGTCAGCTACACTAAAGTCTGATATAGGTCATAGTCATTAGTAATTTTAGAAGATAAATTAGACAATCTTTTCATGGGTTTTTTTTATTATAAAGGCCAAAAACAATCATCCTTATAGAAATAATTACAAAGTGAGATCACTGAATGTATATTATTCTATAACCTGCCTTTTTCATTTAATAATGGAATGTGTATAGCTTTACATATATAAATCTACCTCATGTAAACATCTTTACACATACTTGCTTTTAAGAGTTTCATAATACCCCACTGAAAGGATGTATAGTCATGTATTTAACCACTCTTCTATTGAAAGACATTTAAGAAGTTTCCAGAATTTTGTTATAGAAAACAATGTTGCAGTATAGATCTGTGTACTACTATCTTTGTGAGGTCGTGTGTATGATATACATCCTTGCAGTGGATTTACTGGTTCAGATGATTCGTGCATTAAAAAAGAAAAAAAAAAGAAAACACCATGCAAGGGACTCGGATCAGGCAAGTTTCTTCAGATAAATATTGATGGATAAGCATTTAGGGCAACAGTGTTGAACTGTACACACTGCCTTTGAAACAAACCTACTTTTAAAAAATTTCCATCTCATAGTAGCAGAAATGACCTCAACAAAGGGTGCTTCCTGAGGATTAAACATTTGAAGGTGGGAAGGATGTTAGGAACTATCAGCTCTTTCTCCTCCTCAGGAAATGCCAGGCCCTTTGACAGCTATTACTTAAATGGACACTGCTGAAGTCATTTCATTTCTAATTAACCTCAACTCCCCACTTTTAACCATGTGCTGAAACCATAATGAAACTAAAAAATAGTATTCCAAATATTCCCCCTCTGTCTCACTAACTTGTTATGCATCACAAAAAACAACAGTATTTACTGTTAAGAAAGCTTGATATAAATTACCATTTTCTTTTATTAAGCATTTCTTTTCCTTCATTGGGGCTAGTTAGTGACACATCACAACTGTTTTCTTTATACTATTTTACCGAGTTTCAGTATTAAGCTGAATGAAGAAAGCAATACTATAATCAAGTGTGACTGTGGAGGTCTACCAGGCTTACAGAAACAAAGAAGAAAGCTTTGGAAAATAACATGAAACTTAATGAGTTCCCTCCTCAGGTAGTTTGCCTGTATTCTGCTGTGAGAGCATTGTCCCGCCTCTACCCGGGGTGCCAGCACCTGTCATCCTTCCCTCCCCCACCCTGTGGCTCCTCAGTTCTCCCTGCAGATTCATGTGTCTAGCAGTCTGACGTCGTCTGTCCTCCCACATTCCGCCCATAGCAACTGACCAACTACCAAGTGGGGATGATTGACAAAGAATGGAAGGCCCCATGTTTCAAAAAGAGTTTTAAATTGCAGGGAAGTATCTGTGAGCTGGAAAGGAAGTCCAGGCTGGAGGGGGTGGGGGGTGAGGGGTCCGTACCTGGTGAGCAGCTGATCACATTCTCAGTCTCGCTGTGGTGTGTCATGTAAGTGACAGGCCTGGAAAAGCTAGACTCCCTGGAACCACAGAGTCAGATCCACACAAAATTAGCTTGTTTTTCCATCAGGGTGATGGCTGTCATCTTTTGCATTCTCCAGAGGGCTTTATAGTCAAGAGTCTCAGGGAGACTTCGTTGAGAATTAATCTCAGCAGAGGACTGTGCATTTCTCTATGGACAATAACATTCATTTATTTTGTCCTAACCCATAGTATGTTCTCATATAGAGCTGTCTGCAGGGTCTGCATCTATCAAACCATATGTGGTAATATCACCCTTTTGAATAAATGATGCTATTGAGGACTCAGTGCTCCACGCCGAGTCCAAAAGTGGAGCACATGGCAGAGCTGGCTGCGAAGCAATGCCTCTACCAAGAGTGGGAAATGCACTGGCATGTTCCCACCCAAACTGCCCATCAGTCCCGATTGGGGGCTGGAAATCTGAGCACCCAGAAACTGGGTTCGAGGCAGACCTATCTTCTATGAAATACGCTATAAGCAGAACACTATTTTAAGTCCATATTATATTTCTGTGTGTATGTGAGAGAGAGAGAGAAGGAGGGAGTATCAACAAAACAAAAGGGATATGGAGTTCCCTGATGGTGTAGTGGTTTAAGGCTTTGGCACTGGCGCTGTCAGCGCTGCGGCCTGGGTTTGATTGCCGGCCAGGGAGCTACCCACATACCAAAAAAAACAAACAAACAAAAACAACAAAACAAAACAAAAGGGATAATTTCCTAAGTATGGTGTAAATGGCACCGTTTCCTCAGGGAAGTTTATAATCAGTAGTTTTCATTTTGCCCAGAAAAGAGATCGATCGAATCATGGAATCACAAGATTTTAGAGCAGAAAGGGATCTAGATAGCAACTGAACCAATTTCCTTATTTTACAAGAAAAAAATAGGGTGACTTTTCCCCCCAACGATCCACTGAAGGGAAAGAAGCTGGGTAAAGCCAGGTCAGAAGGCCCTTTCCGAGGAGGACAGAGCTCTCTAGGATACCCCGTGACCAAATTGAACCCAAGGATCAAGATACTAAAAGGGGAAATAAGAATGCTGCTAAGGGGAGTTCCCTGGTGGTGTAGTGGCTTAAGGCTTCAGCGCTGGCACTGTCAGTGCTGCGGCCTGGGTTCGATTCCCAGCCAGGGAGCTACCCACATACCAAAAAGAAAAAAAAAAAAAAAAAAAAAAAAAAAAAAAAAAAAAAAAAAAAAAAAAAAAAAAAAAAAAAATGCTGCTAAGGCAAATACTGGAAGGAAACCGAAAACAGCATCACTTGACATCCCAAATCCCAATAAACTTTACTTAAACCTACCCTGAAAGCTTGGAAACAAAAATGAGGATCCTGGGTCTAAAATGAATTCAGCAAATTACAATCTGATGCCAAATAAAATTGTCACATGCATTTCTGGGGAGTCTCGAAGGTACTTCTATAAAATGTGGCAACAAGTACATGCCTTTCGCCAAACACAGAACTTTGCCATATGTTTCCCTCCTAATAATGTTAAATAAGACATGAATGGACAGAATAAATGAAGCAAGAAAGGAAGGTCCTACAAGCTTTTCCATTTGAATTCAGAACAGAAAAATATGTAATTAAAAATATGTAGTATCTGACAATTAAAAAGTGCCACTTCCCCAACTCTCTGACAGTGCTATAGTCTCACACCGCTTCTAAAAATTCCTTTCACAGTTGCCTCTATAGAAGTTTACGTTCTGCACTATTCTTAGCTCTCTGCAAGGTCTCCAGCAGTTGGAGAATTCCAGGACATCCTCAACACCAAACTCCGGGACAAGAAGCTAATAAACACTGCTTCAAACTTCTCTTTTTAAAATGAATCCATGATTTTGTGTTTTAGTTATCAGAAGAATGCTGCTTTCAAATGTAATATACGCTAAAACAAAGAGTTTTCTATAGCAAACTCTTAAAATAACCATGTCAGTGAAAGCTTATGATAGGGCTGGCAATGGTGGTGACAATATAAATACATCTATTTATATTTTTAAATAAGCATCAAATTTAATATATAATCCAAGATGAAACTTTCAAAGAAAATTATTATTTCACATAGTAAAGCAAATTGATCAATAAATTTAATAGGAAATATTGAATGCATTTTAATTTCAGATTACTTCATTGATCAACTACTTACTTAGCACCTACTATAGCCTAGCACTGAGTGCTTGTAAATAAAACAGACAAAAATTCCAGATTTCATGGAGCTTACGTTTTAGTGGGGAGAGATAAAAAAAAAAAAATAGGCATGAAAAAAATAGAGAAATTACATAGGTCATTAGGTGATAACCACTATGAAAATCAGAACAGGGTGGGAAGATCAGGGTGGAGATGCTATATAATTTTTAGGGTGGCCTAGGTGTGCCTCACTGAGAAAGTGATGTTTGAGAAAGCTTACAGCAAGTGAAGGAGTTCATCCTGTGGTTATCTAAGAAAAGTGAGTTCCAGGCAGAGGCCTGTGCAAAGGCCCTGAGGTAGAGCAAATAAGTTTATGTAAGTAGGAGGGAAAGAGTAATAAAAGATGAGTGAAGTTAAGAGATTAATAGCAGCCAGTTCATGCAGCATTTTGTAAGACAATATTAGTATTTTGGCTTTTACCCTGAGGGTTTTGAGCAGAGGAGTGACATAATCTGACATGGTTTATGACTGTCAGTTCTTGCTTAAGCAAATGATAAGGAGCAAAGATGGAAGCAGGGAGACCAACTAGGGTGTGAGAGACAATACTGGGCTTGTACTAGCATGCTAATAATGGAGATGATGAGTATTGATCAGATAAAGTATATACTTTAAAAGTAGGGCAAATGAGGTTTTTCGACTGATTGGATGAAGAGCTTGAGGGAAATAAAATTAGAGGTAACCCTAGGAATTGGCTGAGTAATTAAAAGAGTGGTGTTGCCATCAACAGCAATGGAGACAAATGAGTACCACAGGGCCAGGGATCAGACATTGCATTTTGGATATATTAGGTTTGAGCTATTGATTAGCTCTTCTAGTGAAGATGTCAAAAAGGCAATGGCTAGAGGCAACTGTTTCCAAGAGTTTTCCTGGAAAAAAAAAAAAAAAACACACAAAGAAATGAGTAGTAATTGGCAGAGATAGTAGAGTCAGTAGAAAATTTGGTTGTTTAAGATAGGATATATAATATTATATTTGTATATTGATGATAACATTCCAAGAAAGTGAAAAATCAATGAAGCAGAAGAGAGGGGAGAACTGTTGGGGTGATGACCTTTAGTAGGTAAGAAAGGATGCGATCTAGCACACAAGTGGAAGAATTAGCTTTCTAAGGAGAAACAAGCATAGAGCTAATGAATGCAGACACTGGGAGATGAGTAAATATTGTGGTTAAAGTCTGGCGAATTCTCTTTCAATGATGATTGAGCGTGATAGGGGAGATATTTGAGGGTTGAGGAGAGATGTGAAAAAATTAACTAGAACAGTGGGAAAGTCAACAGACTCGGGAAACATAATTTCCAGGTAGCATTAAGGATGAAGCCTAAAGCATCAAAGGTCCATCTGAAGAAGGTAGTCATTAATTTACAGTGGGACAATTCTGTGCAAATTGTACAGTGAGAAAGGTTTTTTTGTTTTTCTCTAGTCTTGTTCTGATTCATGGGTATAGGTGTATAGTAAATGAAGAGATGGAATTAGTAGCTTGGACAAAAAGAAAAAACCACTGAAGCCAAAATAGGAAAGGGAATTGAGAGTACATGCAAGGGAATGACTATACTGATTGTAAACAGAATTTAAGCATGGTCAAAAGAGAAGAGAGGCCATCAGGACAGTGAAAGACAGTGAAAAAGCTATAGGATCAATTGACTGGAGTTCTGGGTGAGAGCAAATTCTTGGAATTATGGCTCTGAAAGAAGTGAGCTGGAAGATAGGAATTGGTGGTCATAGAATGGGAAGAGATTATGGAGACCTTGCAGTTATGGTTAATGACAAAATTCAGGATGATAATCTTTTTATTTACCCAAGGATAATTATTATAGAGAAAAAAAAAAAAGAAGGTGACCAGAAAAAAATAAGAAAGGATTAAAACACAGAACTGTTGAAAAGATCAGCACCTTTTAGGAAATGGCTATTAAATTGCTTCTTTGAGAATGTTGTGGGTGTGGAGAAAAACAGTGACACACGGCAACGGGGCCAAGAAACAAGCACTGGAAAATACTCATCTCTCAGAAAGTCCTATCTGCAATTATTTCACCAGTTTGAAGTTTGAGTTACAACACTCCAATTTTTTTAATATTTTTTTATTGTTAGACTTATTGGGGTGACCTTGGTTAGCAAGAATTACATAGGTTCCAGGTGTACAGCTCTACAGTGCATTGTCTGTGTGCTGCATTGTGTGCTCACCACCCAGTGTGAGTTCTCTTTCCATCACTGTGTATTTGACTCCCCCTCCCTCCTCTCCCACCTCCTCCCTCTTCTCCTTCCCTCTCTCCCCTTGCCCCCAGAGAGCCATTAAACTATTAATTGTGGCCATGAATTTGTTTGTTGGTTGGTTGGTTGGTTTGTTCTTTGTTGCTCTCAATTTTACATTCCACATATGAGTGAAGTCATACAGTTCTTTGTTTTTTCTGTCTGGCTTATTTCACTAAGCATGATGGTCTGTCTCCAGGTCCATCCATGTTGTTGCAAATGGCAATATTTCATCTTTTCTTACAGCTGAGTAATATTCCATTGTATACATGTACCACAGCTTCTTTATCCAGTCATCTGTCGCAGGGCACTTTGGTTGTTTCCATGTTTTGGCCACTGTGAACAGCGCTACGATGAACATTGGGGTACCTAAGTCTTTGCGGACAAAGGTTTTCAAGTCTTTTGGGTAGATCCCCAGAAGGGGGATTGCTGGGTCACATGGTAGCTCCATTCCCAATTTTCTGAGGAACCTCCACACTGCCTTCCACAGTGGTTGTACCAGTTTGCACTCCCACCAGCAGTGTACCAGAGTTCCTTTTTCTCCACATCCTCTCCAGCACTTGTTATTCCTTGTCTAGTGGATAACAGCCATTCTAAGTGGTGTGAAGATAACACTCCACTTTTAAAATGCATTTAGTAATCAGTCATCTGTACCTCAGTGGGAATTGTATAATTAGACATTCCTGTACTCTCCTATCTTGGAACTTAGATCTGTGCAGAGAGGAAGTGAAAGTTCTAAAGAGAAAAATGAAAAGATAGAATAAGAAACTTTGAGTGATGCTCATAATAGTCAAAAAGTAGAAAAACCCAAAAATATCCATCAACTGGTAAACAGATAAATAAAATGTGGTAAATCCATACAATAGAATATAATTTGGCAATTATAAAATATGAAGTTCCAATATATGCCACAACATAGATAGACTTTTAAACCTCATGGTAGGTGAAAGAAGTCAGAAACAAAAGGCCATGTATTACATGAATCCTTTCTATGAAATGTCCAGAAAAGGCAAATCTGTGGAGACAGAGTAGATTAGTGGTTGCCTAGGGCTGTGGGTACAGGGAGGTTGGGAGTGATGGCTAAGGGGCATGGATTTCTTTTTGGAACAATAAAAATTGATTGTGGTGAGACATGTACAACTCTGAATATACTTAAAAGTCACTTAAATGGGTGAATTGCGTAGTCTGAGAATCATATCTCAATAAAACTGTTTTACTAAAAAAAAAAGAAAGAAAAAGAAAAGGAAAGGAACTTTTCCAAGTTTTGGTGAGCTTTAGACATTGGGTGGGATAGGTTTTCTGAGGAGACTGGCGACTCTGCCATGGGTGGAAATTCTCTGAATTACTTCTCTCTTCATATAGCTGAATTTTGAAGAGACTGAGATCGCTTCTTTAGTAACTTCATTACTTGGGAAGCCATCAAAAGACATGCATCCCACTCCAACAAAGTAGGGATAGATTTAAAAATATGGAATTACTAAAAGCAACGTTGCTTCTCAGTGGGAAAAAAATAAATCTATTATCTCTCAAATAACTATACTCATAGCGAAAGCCTGGCTCTTGAAGTCAAGAGGCTACTTTTTTTTCACAAATATTACCCATTACCTGGAGGCACTTTTCCCTAGTTGTGAGATACTTACTGGGATTATTAAAAGGAAACAAACAAACCCTCCCTATGTGGAAGCTTAATAAATGTTTATATGACAACAGCAAATAGGTTTGGTTAGTTTAGAAAGAGCAAATAAGAGACAAATAAGAATTCAGCTAAATTTTATAGGTCCAGAACTATGAAAAGATAAATATAATTCAAAAAGATCCCTGAGTTTTCAGCTTGGGACAAGTCAAATATTATTACCTTCCTTGACTGCTCAGTCTAAATTAGCTGAACACTCACCACCACCACCACCCTCCAGCTAGTAACTCCAAAAGCCCTGCTTTGTTTTCTCTACAGCACTTACTATTATCAAAACTGTGCTTACGTGTGAGCTTTTCTCACGTGCGTTTTTAACCGAAGACCCAACGGGGCTGAGGCAGTGTCCACGCTGCTGGGAACCCTATTGCCAACCCTGTGTACAGTGCCTGGCTCAAGGTAAATACACGGCAAATCCTGGTCGAATTCACGACTTCAACCGCATCACAACAATCATTTCTTTAAGATCTAAGGCAGTTAAAATATTGTCACTGTAAGCCGAGTTTTAGGTCTCAAGAGACTTTCAGTCATTTGATTCCCAGCAACAGGTTTGAAAGCAAGATTTTGTCAGTCACGCAAGTGATTCATCCTTTCCAAACTAACCACATAGGCAGCAATACACCAGCTGACACAGGGGTGATATGTAGAATGTAATTCCCACAGTGGACTTACTGATTTCAAGCTAGTTTTTTAGGGAAAGGACTTGACCATTCAGTAAAGCATGAATATTTAAGCTCATAGTCCTATTATACTATGGGTAGTGTTTCACCACTAAATAGATCATTCAGATCAACCCAAACACTTTGAGGGATGGTATGTGAGTAAACATACCTAGACTCATTTAGGCATGTTTCACCTGAGAATAACAATCCTGTGGTGAAAGGGAAAAGGGGAGGGACAAGATAGGTTTCCTTTGGTAGCGAGGGTACAGATAGTAACCAAGAGCTCTGTGTACACTAGGATGAGAGAGCAAAAATAAAACTGGCCTTTTAATTATGCATGCTGCTTGAGTCAGAATGTTGGCTACAAGCTCCAAATGTATTAGCACTCCTTGGTTTGGCAGAAAGAACCATGGGTTATTGACAGAGATAGGAATAAAAGCTGCAGTAAGGGTGCTATGGGAAACAAGGACTCCCAATTATTATTCCAACATCTTATCACAGTGACTTTAGAAAAGTCTAGTTCTTTTCCAAAACTAACTTTTTTCTGCAGGGTGTTGAATTTTCACTTTGACATTGGAATAACCATTGTGCAATGGAAGATCTTCCCCGGGCCATACTAGTCCTACACAGCCATGGAGACCATTAAAGATTCAGTAGCAACTGCAATCACCTTCGACTTATGAGGTGCTAGCCTTGAAGGCAGTCCATTCCTAAATGTCCAAGCCTTTTCCCAGTCCCTTTCATCCTAACAGGCTCCTACATACTCCCAGTCTTTACTGGAATTCTCTGCTCTTCTTCTGGTGGCCTCTTCTATAGCAGCTGCTGATTCAGTCACGCTGGTCCCCTCCTGTTGTACTTCTCTCTTCTCTCCACTTACTCATTCCCGTAGCTCACAGACTCTGGGCTAGTTCTTCTCTCCCTTGGTCATAGAGTTTATCATTAGCCTCCTAATGGCAGTATACTCTATTGGTTTTTTCCAGCTCTTACTCAGGATTTAAGGTCAGTTTCCTTCAGACTGAAGTCAGAGACACGTGGGTCATACACACAAAAGTGCCCCTCCTCCCAATAATAATCAGTCACCTAAACTGAGGTACATACCTTTTCAACAGTCTCCTGTATCAAGGTGAGTTTCCTGACTACTCAGGGTATTTCTGGCAGTTTCTGGAGTCCCAGAGGCACAGAATCAGTTCCCCAGGTATTTCCCCACTGCTCTAGAGCCCACATGCGAATGTCTTGATATCAGAGCATTCCCAGAATGGACAAAGATTAGGCTTTCTCCTACCCTGCACCCTACTGCACTTCTCTTGTTAAGGTGAAACTCTAACGTAGTGTGAGCATGGTGCCTTTGAGGCAGATGAAATTGAGAAATTTAAAAGCTCAGTTTAGCAGCCAAAAGCTCTTTTTTTATTGTAGAATCTTACCTGAAGTGAAGAAATACCATACTGGAAAAAAAATAAAGGGAAGGGAGAGAGAGAAGGGTGGGGGAGGAAGGGAGGGAGGGAAGAAGAAAGAATGAAAAAAAGAAAGAAAGGAAGGAAGGAAGGAGAGAAGGAAAGAAGGAAGGAAGGAGAAATGAAGGGAGAAAGGGAGGAAAAAACTGAAGTCAGTGGTTTGGGCTATAGTAAATATGGAAAGAAAAAAAACAGACCATGAATCCGCTAGCATTTAGAATTATGTCCGTAGGAGTGGAATATTTCTCCCAAAAGGAGAGGTCAGTGGGCTGCCATGTAATATCTATTCAATCAGCTAGAACATTTTGTTTTTTATTATAATGAAGCTTGTAAATAAAGCTAAGCTCTGCGTTGGTTCCCAAGGGGAAGATCATTAAGTTTGCTTTGGTGGAATGTCAAGACGTAAGGGGAACAAGTGATCATTAATAAACAAATGCACAGAACTGAATCATTACATTCTTTTTTGTGGACAAACCCTTCTTTATTTGGAGCCTGAGGAAGTCACTGCTTTTCCTCTTTGTACACACTGTGGCATTTGGGGGCTACCCTTCGCAATGGCCTGTCAGAGCCTCTCTGTGCATTTCTCCCATTGTGCGCCCATTGCATACCATGTGTTTGCACCCCATTTGTCAGCATGTAAATTTGTACTTGTAGATTTGTGGGAAAAGGGAGAAAGCCAGGGAGTCACACAAAGCTCAACACAGACTGAAGGTGTTTACATTGCTCTGTTGGAACTGAGCTAACTACCTTCAATAGTTCAGGAGACATAATACTTACTCCATTAGGCATCCTAAAATGCATTTTCTTGCTTTCTTACACACACAAATTTGGTAAATTCAAAGAAAGGAAAATGGATCTGCCCCACAGATAAAAGGATGTGATTTTTATTTCATTCATATCCATTTCCAAAAGAGATATGTAAATAAAGGTGGAGAATAAGAATACAGCGTGATAAAAATCAAATGTCAAATGGGCAAACCAGAGTAAGTTAATAAAGCCTTGGACAAAATTAACCAGAGATAGTCATCTGTCTTGACCTTTCTTTCCCAATGGAATCACTATTCTTCCCCTATTCAGAGAATGCCTTGAGAGAGCTAGTTACTATTGGCTTAGGATTTCACCTTTAAGAATTCCAGGGTCCTTGAAGAACAGAGTAGACTGCTCTTTGGAATTTCACTTAGAAGGAAATTTTAATTTAGATGGTTTTTAAATTTCTCTTCTGAAAACATTTTTACATTACAGGGTTAAAATTAGATAGGTACAAAAGAATATTTTTGTTGCTGAGATTTAAAATAAAAAGAGTGATGGACAACTGACATGGGTATAAAGTGGCAGCTATTTCTGTCACTGTTGGGTTTATACTCTATAAAGACCTTCAAATTTCGCAGGAAATAAGGACTCTAATTAACCTCCAACTCGAAGGGAGTTCCTACAGATCTGTCTATGGCAATTGTATTTCTTGGAACTTAGTGTTCCCTTAAATTCTCACCCCACCCACAATATTGCTTGACGACATAATGCAGTTCTTTCAGTCTTTGCCCTGGGCACGCATTAAGCCATCTAACTCCTCCAGTTATAATCTCACCAAGAGGAGAGGAGAGAAGAGAGAGAAAAGGAGAGGATCTAATAATGAAATAACAAAGATTTTTCATACTATGCTAAAATAAAGTAACAATTTCTAAATAAAAAATTGTGTTTTTGGTTTGTTTTGCTAGGTTCTTTTTTAAAGGCTCTCTGAGGCATGCAATAATCACTGGCCCTTACAAAGCATCCACCTCTCCAAAAGAGGTCCATTAAATATTTTAGAAGTAAACCTTCAGTTGGCATCTTTCAAAACACGTATTTCCAAAAATCTTCAGGCTAGAATTACAATGGTCTGAAATCCAATCTGTCAGTAAGCAAAACTTCAGAGCCTTCAATCTTAATAGCAAAATGGACTGAAGGGCACACACACTAACAGCTGGCTCATTTCATGCTTTGCCATGTAAATCCACTTGAACATAACTGGCTTGCACCCTAGCTTTCAGAGTGATGGCTTTGCCTGCAAGTCAATCTAATTGGATAAGTTTACTGTGTATTTCCATAATGACAAAGAATCAGACCAGGCCTCCCAAGAGTTCCGTAGTCAGCCTAATGGAAAGACTTCTGGACAGAGAATGTTACCATTTAACAAACTGGTTTCCCTGTTCAAATAGGTCAGTCTGTCTATGCCTCAGTTTCCTGATATTGGAAACTAACACATCTGATAACTTTCTAATGGCAAATGGTCCTTACCAAAATGCTCTGACTCAAAACAAATACGTTTAAATCTCAACCTAGAGAAGGACGAGGCTCTGGTCTTTCTCCCAAACGAGTCAATTACAGTATTGGGTTATGTGTGCAGAAAGATTCATTCAACAAATGTGAAAGCACTGAAAGAAGTCATAATATGCCCACAAGACTTAATAGGCCTTTTAAAGAACTTGATAGTACAATAAGATCACATAATAAATAATAATAATAATACAATAATAATCACCATTTATTAACTATTATATTCCATGACCATCTTTATCTAAATAGTCATTTAATCTGATCAAAAAATTTCATGAGAACTGTTATTAATTTCAGTTTACACTTGAAGCAACAGATTCTCTGAGCTGTTAAGTGATTTTCTCAAGTTCATCCATCTAGTACTTAGAAAAATTGGAAAATAAGCTTATGTCTTTTGATTTCAAAACCATCTGTGTTTATTATTTTTCTCATGACAGAATCAAGATTTCGATGCATGTGAAATAGTTAAAGATTATTACTAAATATATAGAGAAGCAAATATACATATAGTATGTGTGTATATTTGCATACATGTATTATGTGTAGTCTTTGAACACCATATATCTCACACAATAAAGAGGAATTTATATGCCTGTACCTGGATAATTTGGTAAGTATGTCATTCCATCATACGATAAGGAGTCTGCACCTGGGAAGATTATTCAGTTTGTCAGTGATGATCTGCAAAATCAGAGACTACAGCTATACAATCTTCCCTTTGCTTCCCTACCCCCTAACCTGACTCATTCTCTTAGTCAATTAACTCCTAATTGTCCTCATCTAAAGACTCGAACTCTCAGCTCAGCTGTTCTCTCCGCCAGGATGACTTAGCTGAACTCTGGCTTTCCCTCTGCCCTGAGTCTGACTTTGGTGACCTGGCAATTTTCACACAGTATTTACTTGTCTTGTTCACTTCCTACTTCTCCATTAAAAAGAGTTCATTGTCTTGTTCATCTGTGTCTCTAGCACATAGCACAGTGTTTGTTACACAGCCAGTAGATGTTTAACCAATGTGTGATGTGTGGATAGATGAGTGAACAAATGATTAGAACTCGGAGTAGCTGAGCTCTCATTAGTAGTGACACTCCTTTGTAATTCCATATTCAGTTCCCAAACTGTGTTGCTGTGATGGCCGAAGTGTTCTTTGAAATTTCTTAGGGAATACAGGTATTTGGGATCTAAATATTAGCACTAGAAATCCTTATGACTAAATTTGGGGATCTAGTAGAACAATGGAATCAATGACTTCTGTATGGGAAGGATAGTTCCTCGATGATCAGTTCCAACTTCTCTATTTCCACTTACGATCCAAACACAGATATAAGAGTATTTATTTTGCTATACCAGCAGCAAAAAAAGAAAAGAAAAAACTGAGATTCAAACTTGAAGAGAAAGTAAAAAGGGAATGCAAACATTTCAGTAACGAGAAGGGGCCCCACTCAATATTTTTTGTGCAAATCTCGGACCAAAACTTTCCACTATTCCAATGTCCCAACTTGCAATCAGTTACTCTTTGAACAAAAACCACCAACTTGAGGAGAAAAGAAGAAATAATTTTCCAAAACAAAAAAGCAAAGAAAGCTCACACTTTTTAAGTTCGAAAAGCAGCTGAGTACACACAGAAGCACACTGGACCATTTAAACACCCAGTTTAGTATGTGCTATCACAGATTGGGGACACCGTTCAAAGCACTTCTGAGTTCTGGAACATTCTTTGGTCCAAATATTTTAAATATTGTGTTAAATTGATTGGCGAAAAATGAAAGCATCAAGGGGAGATAGCCAGTGGAGCTGCCTTTTCAAAAACATCCCAACGCGAAAACAATGCAGAGGGCAGGGCAGCTTCCTTGTCCTGCTGACAAAGGAAGGAAAGTGAGGACAGCCAACAGGCCTCACCAAACACGCTGCCTCAAAACAAATCCATTTAAAGCTCAATTTGGATGGTCTTCTTCATCCCCCTACGGTGCATGTGCAAGAGTATGAACACCACAAGGTTTATGCATGCGAGTGACGAACAGAGGAGAAGTCACTGTGCTGGGCCCCTCTAATCCTTGATCTTGGTGGAATGATAATTATAGACTGTTTAGCCTCTTTCTTTTCCCTGGTTTAAAGCAATGCGAATTCTTCTTATGACACAGATTATTTTCATGTCCATTTGTGAACTGAGACAGAGGAAACTAAACTATGAGATCCCAAGTATGTTAAATATTAATTTCTCATGCTACGTGCACATGAGAAGGGAAATAAATTACAAAATACTTTCATTTTTGTTTGATGGGTGTTTGGGGGGATTATTTTGCCCTGTATGTTTGGTTTGTTAATAGGTTATTTTTTTTTTCTATGACTATTTCTGATAGGCTATTCGATAACTGAGGCTGTGTTCAGAAAACAGCTGCTTCTTTTATCTCCAAAAAAATCCAACCATGGGTTTAGTTAAATATTCTTTATCACTAAATCCAGCAGTTGTTGGAATTGCAGGAAACTCAACCTGAAAAACTGTATAATGTTCAAAGAGAAAGCAGCATGACTAAACACACACACACACACACACACACACACACTTCTGTCTGCTAGTAGAATTTTTTGAGGGGGTGGGGAAAAGGTACTGGTATACCTCTGGAATACTTCACTTACAGAAAAGTTATAGTCTAACCTTTAAACAAATTCCTTTAAAAAATGACTATAGACTGTGTCTAGTCTTTATAAATCTATTCCACAAATCATCAACATGATCACATGAGTTTGTCACGCATACTGTATTATTCTAGGCATGTAATGATATATGTAGTTAAACCTCATGCTATAGTATCTCATTACAACTAGGGCAAAATAGAGGTAGGATGATATAGTGAACTGAGACGAAGCTTCGGGAACAGGAAGTCCTAGATTTAAATCCTGATTGCACTGCTTACTGGATATGTAACCCATTGCTAAGTTATTTAATCTTTTTGAGTATTGATTCTGAAATCAATGAAGTCAGCCTACAAAGCACCTGAAACATACTGGAAAAGCAAATAGAAGATGATAATAATCATTACTCAACAATTATTTATAGAGTGTCCACTAGGTATCAGGACAATTCTAAGCACTTAGAATACAAAAGAAACCTTTCACTGTGTGAAAGTTGCACTAGAGAAGGAAGATAGACAATAAACAAAAAGGAGCTCATTATATGGTATTCTAAAAGGTGATAAGGGCTATGGGGAAAATTGAGCAAGGTGAGGGCGATGGGTAGAATCAGAGAGAGAGGTTTGTGGTTTTCTATAGTGTGGTCAAGGTGGGTCTCACTGAGAAGGTGGCATCTTGGCAAAGACCTACAGAAGACAAGGAAACAAGCTATGCAGATTCCTGGGGGAAGCGAGTCTCGGGGAGAGGTAATTGCCCAAGACCCTAGGGGTGAAGAGAAGTCAAAGCTGGAGACATAGATAAATAAGAGCCTTGCCATATAAATGCCACTGGGAGGAGACTGAGTGAGATCCCTGGGGAGTGAGAAGAAAAGAGCACAAACAATTGAGCCCTTCTGCACCCCAATTTTAAGAGGGTAAGGAAAAGGGAAGGAACCAGCACAAAGGGGTAAAAGGGGGAGACCAGGGAAGTCAGAGTAAAATCAAGAGGGGAGAAGTGCTGGAGGCCAGGTGAGAAAAGAAGGAAGGAGAAATCCAACTGCCCAATGCCATGGAGAGTTTGAGTATTAATAAGATGAGCACCCGCACTGTAGACTGTCCTGAAGTCTGTTGCTTGCCTGTGTACTCTCTAAAACATACAACTCAAATTACCTAACAGAGAAAGGGTAAACTGTCGACCCAACTACATAGAGTACCCTAGAATAAAAATAAAGGAGTATCAGAAATCACTTGTAATGTATGTGATTGCCCTATTCTAATACCTGTTTGTTACTTGTGTATAACAATGAAATCCTGGAGAAGCAAAGGAGGTGACAGTGCACGTTTTCCCATGATGTGGGAGTAGTCATTAAGGGTAAGAAAAATAGACACAGAATGGATCATACATAATAAATCTGAGTGAGGGTCAGGACATTTTAAGTGATTCTTTCAGAGATATATTATGAGGAGAAAACTCTGTGTCCTTCGGCTGACATCACTTTTGACCCCTAGAGGTCTGAGAAGTCATAAAGAGAGGGTGGAGGGGGAGTCAGAGAGTGAGTACCCACCTTTTTAACAGCACATGCTTTCAAAATGAGTCTTTTCACATACATCCTAGAACTATTTACTTTCTGTCTTTAGTTTCCCAGACTATTCTTTCTGTCACTCTTTTATTTGGATTTTATTTCTTTGTGGTTTTTAATCCAAAATCTCTAATCTAAGTTTCCATTTCATACTTACTTTGGAACCTATCAAATTCTCATCCTTCTCTCTATTTTAACTCTCTTGTTGAAATTCCTTTTGGAGTTCTCCCTTATAAATCATTCCCACTGCTATTGCTCGTGAGTTTTTAAATATTTATATTAGTACCTTAAGTACTGCTCCACTTACTTTGTCCTACTTCTTCATCTACTTCTTGAACACTGGGTCCAGACCTTCCTAAAGGTTAGGAGGAAGCCTGGAAACATTTTCTTTCATAAAACAGTGGCAATTTTTTAGACTCTATCCGCAGGCACTCCCATTTCATATTATCTGCCTTCCTAAAAGATTTTCCTACTTAATCTTTCCTATATGTTCAGAAGAGTTGACCATTTTATTAAACATGAGTTTGATCTTTCATCCCCCACTTCCTTAGTCCACATGCCCTGAACATCAGATTTGATGTATGAATGCACATCTCTATCACCCTTCCTGTCTAATTCTCCTCTCTGCCCAAGCAGGACACTCTTTTCTGGTTCTCTAACATCTATCTCTCATGCTTTAGAAATGACTTCTCTGCTTTTAAGTTCTGCTTTCTCCTTGCAATAGCTTTTCTGCAACTCACATTAATCTCTATCTCCTTCAACTCATTCTGTGCTTTCTGCTTGTGGCACACACTACTATTACTCATGATGTTATACTTTCCTGGTCTCAAATAATGCAATAGTTAGCACTTTGTTTTATCAGAATACAGTGACAGGTGGTTTACTATACTTTTGTCATCTAACCATTTTGAGCATATGTCTTACCTCTCCAACGAGATAGCATATGCATTTTAAGAAGCTTTTATATCTCTTAACTTGTAGTATAAGGTCAGATGATTGATTTTTAACTTTTAACTCTTGCCATCCTTATTACATTGGTTAGTAAACAACAACATATTCATTAAAATTAGTTTAATAAGATGATTGTGAGTATTAAACTCTGTTGTATACTTACTTTATAAAGACTGATTTGGTCATGAATATATATTTAACATTTAATGATCACTAGTTCACTCTATTATGCTGCTTTGTGAACTGTAATTCTAGATATTTTCTGATCCTGCTTACTACCAGAGATATAATATTATAAATTTTATAAATCCAAATGAGACTTTTTCCTGAACTCCTGAACTTCAATATCCATGTGATAACTAATTGACTTGTTCAAAACTGAGCTCTTGATATCTACCTTCTCCCTCAAAATAAACAAACAAACAAGATGAAAGAAAACAAAAAAACTATTTCACCAACTTCTCTATCTTAATTGACGGCAACTTCCATTTTCTTGGTCCTCAAGAGTCTCAGTGTTATCATGAATCCTCTTTCCCTCAAACTCCACATCAACTCTCAGGAAATGCTGTTGTTTCCACTTCAGGTGTTCTCCACAGTTCAACCAAATCCCACTGTCCTCACTGCTACCTCCTTGGCTCAAGCTACCATCATTTCTCAATGGGATTACTGCAATAGCATCCTACCTAGTATTTCTGCTTCCACCCTTGCAAAACATGCTAGGTCATGTCACTTCTCTGCTAACAACATCTCAATGGCTTCTTATACCACATAGAGTAAAAGCCAAAGTTCTTACAATGGCCTACAAGACCCTGCATGAATGGGGACCTCTGACATTTCCAACCACATCTCCTGCAGCCCTTCCCATCAATGTCCCCTGTCTACAACTGACCTTGTTCCTAAAACACATCAGATAGAGACTACCTGGGGGCCTTTGCACAGACTTTTCCTGATACACTCTTCTCATTGGTATCCTCATGGCCAACTCCCACCCCTTCTTCGAGGGCTTATTCAACTGCTCCCTTCCCATTGAAACTACCTAATGGCCCAAATCTAAATTGCAACTTGCCACTCCTTAGCAATCTTTATTTTCCTCCCTGGCTCCATTTTTTTTCCATAGCATTTATCACTATGTCTGTCATTAGAATGTGCCTCTCCACTACAGGAGCATAGCTGAGCTGTTGTACTTTGCAATTCATCCTTGTATTTGCATCAAGACACTGTCTCTCAGGGGCTACTCCAGCCAATAATTAAGTATGGCAAGAATGCTAAAACAAGCTGTTCCTGGGAGACACAGGACCTTTCTGGTAGCTGACTTTGTGACTCCAGGACTCTGTAATGGACTTGCCAATTCTCCTTAGTCTGCATGGCAGATTAGGCTGTTTCCACCCAACTTTGGTTCCCTCGCTTCTCTGTTCAAGTCAGAGTCACACTATGGTCTGAGCATTCTCCCAGTTCCAACCTTTTCTTCCTACTTCCCCATTTTTCTCTCATAGTCATTCTCCTAATAAAAATTCAATACATTTAACCCATCTTGGTGTCTGTCATAGGACTCAGACTGACATAATCATTTCCTTAGCTCTTATATTTTACTTGCTTATTACCATTATTTTTGTTGCCTACTAGACTATAAATTCAAGGAGAGCATAAATTTTGTTTATCCACGTACCCCAAACACCTAAAATAGTGCCTGACACATCATAGGTGCTCAATAAATATATGCAAAATAAATGAATAACAAATGCTTAAAATATTAGCAATTCTTAGCACCATCAACTAAATAAATATACACATGATATAATACCAATTATTCTTCATAACTCGGCTCCCTCCTAAAATTCCTGATCCGCTTATTTTATCTAGTTCCCTCCTTCACTAGAAAACCCTTGGGTTTTCCCATAGCAGAAACAAGACATGAAAGGTAAATTGTTCTTAGGAAAAGATCCAGATTAATAATTGGATGACAGCTCATCTTTTCTGGGCAGCAAAAGTGCAATTCTGACTGAGATATTTATCACTACTTCTCTCTTGTCTTTAATTTCAGCCAGAATCTGCAGATAAACAAAATGAAAAGTTTTGAAGGTTTGATGTTTTTAACCTTAAGTATCCATTCAACAGGAATCAAACTTGGCCCATACCTCACCAATTCTCTTATGTGCTGATCTCCTTAAATGTCTTTTGAGGATGCACAATTAAGGACAAACTACTCTCAAGTACGAAACTGATGGGTTTCATCTTAGGGTTCTGTGGTTGGGGAGCTCCACATGACAATGTGGAGAAATCTCTGCTCAGGAGGGCCACTAAGTTTACCCAGTAGAGATTCCCACAGAGTTCTGCCCGAAGGGTTTGCATCCAGCTGTAAGTGGTCTGGGAGCTGGATGGAGGAAGAGGCTGAGAGTCCAACTCTTTCTCATAAAAACTGATTTGACCTTCAGCCTGCATCTCACCTTGCCCTGTTTCCTTGGGCAGGCCTGAGAAATAGCTATTATAAAGTCAGATGGTCCAGGTGCCAATCCTGGCCTTGTAACTTATTAGCTATGTGACAAATTACATCTCTGAGCCTGTTTGCTCATTTTTAAAGTAGGGCTAATAGCACCTATCTCCCAGCACACTGGAAGATAAATAGGATACAAAGCATTTCTCTACAGAGAGTACTCTACAAATATTAGTTATTATTATTACTACTCATATCAACAATGCAAAGGAAAGTAAGCTATACATTCAACGTTAAGATTGTCCTACTAACCTCTTCAGCTGAATGCTGATATGAACAACAGTGCTTGATAGCATTCAAACACACAATAACGAGGTAGAGGATAATTAGAGTTTGCTGCATCAAAATTTAATTAAAGAAATGATAGGGGAAAGAAGACAGGCAAAGTAAATTGTAAAGCTTCTCAGCCTTTGCTTTGAACTAAGAGTTTCATTGGGGTTGAGTCCTTTTTGGAAAGGGCCAGGGAATACCCACGGAGTGTCAGGCTGCATGAGCTGCAGAATATCACAACACACTTGCCAAGGCTCACTCCTTTCTCTTGCATAACTGGTGAGGTTAAAATGGGCACCTTCCTGAAAGCCATTGTCATTTCTGAACAAGGTCCAAGAAAGACCTGCTTTCCCCAGAAACCCAAGACAAGAAATAACAGAAGGTGGTCCTTGACGTTTGAACCACACTGAACGCTGCTGGTGGGCCAAGTTCTTAACAGTCCTGTTAACTAACACCTTTGATTTCTCCATGACCTAAAGATTCCAAAGCCTGAAACCCTGTGCTGAAATGGGAGGAGGAGGGAGCAGGGAGGACTGCCTGGCATAAACTTACCATATATGAAGTTCTAAAGTAACTATGTTAATAGAAGTTTTTATTATTATCTAAAGACAATCCGAGGAAGAAAGGCAAGTCTGGGTGAGGCTCTGTCTCTGTAAAGTCTGCAGGGGTGTGCAGGGGAACTAACTTTGGATAGACCCCCACAACAGAGGTGTGTGTGCCGCCAGGGCAGAGGCTGATTAAACGGTGTGTGGGCTCTCTGTGCCACTCCCAGAAAATAATGAATTGGGTAAGGAACAGTTAATAAGAAAACGCTCCTCGCTAACTGTGCACATTATAACAAAGAGCTGGCAGCTCCTGAAGGAAAAGGGCTTGTGCCACTGCCGTTGAAACTTGTCAGTCAGCTGGTGCCAGCAGTCTCAGCGTCTGCTCCCCAGCACACCCTCATTACATGTGTCTGTCTGGCCTGATCTGTACATCTGCTCGGAGACGCTCCTGCCCAGTTGGGGATTTCTACTTTTCTTCCCCGGTGCTAAGAGCGGATTTCCCCCTGCTTCTCCTCTGTTACCTCTGCTCCTCGCCCCAAGAAGGCTCCAGCTTTATGGTCGCTTTGGACTTCCTTCACCGCCTGCCTGTCCTTGACTTCTAGAATGGAAGAAGCTGAGCTGGTGAAAGAAAGACTTCAGGCCATCACAGTAAGTCTGCTTGCGGGTGTAACTCACGGAGGTGGTTGCTTACAGAAACGGCAGGCACGTTGCTAGCTGCCTCTGCCGCTGAGCCCCTGTAAGTGGAAAAACAGAACTGTCATCCTTCATGGACACGTCGCTGCCGCTCTCTTAACCCTTGTCACTCTCTGTAACTGTTGGAGTTCCAACCCTAAGTACAGAGTAAATGCTCTGGATTTTTGCAAAAACTCTGCCCACGTTTTAAACAGCAGTCAGAAGCGTTTAAGGCAGTTTGCTTAACCTTCTATGCACCTTAGAAACATAGTTGTTGTTGTTTTTTTTCATGTAGATTTGACAAACATTAGATCAAAAAACAGATCCCCAACTTGGAAACTTTTTAAACAATTGATACACCAAAAAGTTAAAAATCTTTTAAAATGGGGAGAGAGAAAAACATGAAAACAAACGACTTGAAACTTTTTTTATTTCTGGTGTGTTAGTAAGTTCCAGAAAGCCTAACAAAATGAAAATGAACGTTGCTACGCCAAAGCTACGCGTTAAACAAGAGAAAAGAGGGTAAAAGCACGTATCTGATTAATTCTAAGATACTGGTTTCCAGTCAAGTGACAGGCTGAATAAGATCCTGATAAAGAATGCAGTGCATGCACTGCAATAGATTTGGAAAATATTTCATTAATACCAGAAAAGAAAATAATGCATTTTTTAAATGTTTGTTCTGGGAAAGAGTCAAAGCAAGAAATGAATTACTTTTCTTAAATGATCCAGTTGTTGTTTTTTCATTTAATTTTATAAAATTCTCTGTTTGGCAGTAACCTGGAAATCTGTGACACAATCATTTATCATTTGCTAGCACTTATCATTTCTTTTAAGAAAAGAAACTTTGGAAATCAACATCGCAATTTCTCAGCATTTTCTGCTGCTGAAATTAGCTGTCAAGAGGAAATGAGTATTTTTTTCAAAAACCGATGCTAAATCAATGTGGGTAGGAGGATATTTTTCTTTGCTCTTCAGACTCCCATGGCAGAAGTAATAATACTAATCCCAATTTAGGATTTTTATTAAATGGATACAGTTTCTCAATTCCAGCCAGAAAGGATTCAATAAGTTGAAATATTTTCTCAGCCAAAGGTCAGGAAGCAGAAGCCCACGGATAAGGTGGGCACTTTTCCACAAGACAATGCTCCCAAAACGTCTAACTTTCCTTTCTTGAGAAAACTTGGGTTTGGATTGTTGTTTGTTTTGTTCTTTTCTGTTGTTAAACTCAGCCACCGGCTCAGCTGTCCTGCTCGAAGGGACAGGAACTCGGCTTTTCTGTTGTTCTTGGCGTGGGCCTTCGGCATTACAGCTGCTGTCTGAACGTTACTTTATTAGACTGTGTGAGTTGTGTGGGCGCAAGCTTTGCTTTTTCTGATGCTTCTATCTGCTAATTAACTAAATGAATAGTGTATCCAATGAAATACACAAGCCCCTTGTCCCACATTTTCTTTTTGAATTGGAGCACACCCTCACTTAAGCCCTTGTTGCCTCCAGTGCACCTGTAACTCCTACGGAAGCAGCACTTGTTTGTGCAGGAAGACAAAAAATGTTCACGTAGGTCCCAAAGACAAAATAATTTCACATAGGTCCCAAACGCAGATAGCGATATTAGAACAAGCATCACCATGGCTTCCAAACATACAAGAGAGCAATAAGCTCCTAAATATATTGGCATGTCTTTTTTGACAATTAAAAAAGACGACTTTTGACAATTCCATTAACCTAAACATATGACATTAGAAAGAATTAAGCAAACCTCCAAAGTAAGGTCACGAAGCAATTCCATCTTGGAAGTTACATTTGTGTAAAGGTGGGAGGGGAAAAAATTGAGAAGTTTATAAGAACAAGTTTCCAGTCACCAGGCTAAGTCCAGTCACGTTTGTCACCACCTAGAGGAAAAATGGAGCAGTGGTGTCTCTATGGAAACAACACATCCACTCATCTCCCTCCTGGACACCCTAGAAATGCCAGCTTCCCCCACTCTTGACTTTCCCAGGAAGCCACCTCAGCTATTTGCCTTCCCACTTCAAAAATGAAAACATACACAATCCAGAGAGTTCGCAAAGATTACTTCACGTTTGGACGTACTTACAATCTTCAAAATCTCTGACCTAGACTAAAACACGACAGTCTTCTCATTTTAACTATTTCCCTATTTCCCTACACCGAAACCAATTTTATATGCATACTTTAAGAACAAAATCATAACACAATTGCTCAATGTCCCCAAACACAGCAACCCCTAGACTTTACTTTGTTAGGGAGAAAAAAAAATTTTACACTCAAAGATCTATTTGAGTTCTATATTAAAATGTATTCCTCTAATTCCTAGCTAGGAAATGAAATAATCTTCACTGCTCAATGTATTCTACCTCATTTTGAGTGTCCAGAATATCATTATTTCCACTGCAAGGACTGGAAAAAAAGAAATGTGTATGCCTGTAACTTGACAGACCAAGTGCCAGTCTTTTTGTTCCTCTTAAAAAAAAAAAAAGGATTAAACACAGTAAGTAGATGGAATGTGGCACTTAGGCTCTCAAACTGAAAACTTAATTACCGTGATGGTGCCATTTGTGCTTCATATCAGTAAACTGAATTCTACATTAGTCAGAAGTCTCCTCAGAGAGAATGAAGATGAAATTATGGAAGTACACAGAAATGATTGTTTAGAAGGCATCTCAGTTTGGGTGTACAAATATGGATTCCGTTTTGCATACTTACTCTTATGTTCCTCCTTCATTATCTACATACCAACTGTTCTCTTACTAAATTAATGTTCAAAATATCTCTTAGCCAAAGAGTTCAGTTTTCACCTATACCTCAAAGCAGGGCGGCTTCCCACTGATTCAAGGCTCTTTTCAAGTTAGTTCGTATTTTAACCAAAGCTGATTTTTATACCGAAGGCGAGCTATTGAGGTAGACCAGTAATTTGAAATTCACTTTTAATATTTCTGGAACTGACAATGCAATGTCTCCAGCATTCTCAGGAAGAGTGAGATGAGGGACTGACAGAGTTATCCCTGCAAAGTGACACGGAGTACGAGCATAAGGACAGCCCACAGTAGAAAACAAAGAAAGGGTGCAGGTGAGCTCCTCTCAGAGACAGAAAGATCCCCCAAGGATTGGTAGTGTTCCCTCTGCCCTTGACATCCTCCTCCACAAGGAACACCTTGTCTTACCGCCATTTCCATTGTGACATCAGAAAATACTATTACTAAATAATATGAGAGATTCCGACCTGAACACCCCTAGATCTTAAGCTGGATAGAGACCATAGACTCACAAAAATAGTACTGTTTGGGGGAGATGAGATCAGAAGAATTCTGAGAATTATAATAGATGTTCAGAGAACAGAGCCAGCTAGGGAGGAAGGGGTAAGAAAAAGCTGACATTTTTAGTCTCCTTAAGACTTACCTTTAACTGGTAGGAATGTCTGTTATCAACTCATTCTTTTGTTTCCTTATTCAATTAATGCTTATTGAGCACCTACTATGTGCCAAACCTTATGCATTGAAATGAAGAGAAGCAAAATAAGGGGAATCAGGAGTGGGCTGGCAGTGGGTTGTGATTTGCAGCCGCGTGGTCAGGATGGGCCTCAGAGAAGGGAGACATTTGAGCACGGGTGCGAAGGAGGTGAGCTCTGTCAAAACTTAGACAATCGCAATAATCACAAGGGCAAGCACCTGCCCAGAACTGACTCCATTTGGAGAGGAGCCATAGCCCTGACCCTGGAATTGGAGCAACAGAGCCAGATTTGCCAGCCAAAGCTGCTCATGACGCAAAATAATAAGGAGCTCTCACATTTCCCCAGATCCACTCCCTGTTTCTTTTCACTCCCGAAGAATTTTTTCTAGACTTGTAAACAGAAATTTGGAGGCAGAAAGTTTTTACATAAAACAGAAATCTACCCAATACAAAGCCCAACATTAAAACAATAACATAAACACACACACAGGTTCTAGTTACTTCCTTAGCGTGGGTGCCCTGTCACTGAACACTGCCCCTCATTGCACTCTCTTTGTGTTCACTATCTAGAATCTTCTAACAGTTAATAACATAGTTAGTGACCTCAAAGCAGGACTTGCTACATAATTTGTGGGGCCCAGGACACAATGAAAATGTGGGTCTTCTTCAAAAAATATTCAAAATTTCAAGATGGTAACAGCAGAGCTTTAAACTAAGTGCTGGGCCCTGCTGAACATGGTGCCTTGCATGATTTCACAGGCCATGTGCCCAAGAAGTCGGTCCTACTGCTGTTTCCCAGACCTGCCATGTACATTTTTCCCCTATTCTTTCCACCCGTCCAAATGAGAAAATGAAAACAGAGCAAGCCAGTCTAGATCTTGACCGAAGATATACATTAACATGTGTTCGGCTCATTGTATTATTTAGAGCTCTCAGGACTTCTTAAAGGAGCAATGGCTAAAATAATGCCTAATGCACCCTTGTTTCAGCTTGCTTCATGGTTAAGACAAAGTTCTGGGAAAGACTTCCAATTTGTCATGACCAACCAAAGACATTCACACAAAGATGCACGTGGAGATGTAGGAATCTCCTGATTAAAGAAGTCCTATGCCAGAATATTGAAACAATAAAGCCTCTCCACAATTTTCCACAGTGCTGTACGGAGATTACATGTTTCTTCCAGACAGGGAAAGGTTACTTCAAACAAATGCGTTCTGCCACAGATCTTTGCCAAACATAATAGCCCACCCACAAAGGAGACCATGTGATGAGGTACAATAATTTTGATAGCTTATTAAGGAAACTGCTTTTTGATAACAGGGGAAGATTTTTCCAGTGTGCTACAGAATGATAATGCTACTTCACCAAGCCCTCTACTGAGGAGGATCCTCATGAACTTTCTGACCATTACTGGGTGATCAAAAGGGAGAACTGCTTCATTAGAAAACTGGTTACATAGATCAGAGTCCATGTGCCTAAGCCTGACTAGCGTCTAACAAGTGCACCACAGTTCAGGGCTAAAACTTCCAGTCCTCGATCTCAAATGACTTAGCATCCTTTAAAATAAAATAAGAACATTTTAACATAATAAGCACAAAATAAGCATATTAGTTTAAGTGGCAGGGGCATTATTTTAGGAAAATGTACTGCCTCAAGTTCCCTCACCAGGAACCATGGGGATGTCTACTTTCCTAAGACAGTGTAAAAGCAGTTTCAGTGAAATCTGTACTTCAAGTTTTTACATAAAACCCCAGGAACTGAGAGGATTCAATCGAGCCATTTAAGACATACAAGCAGGTTATCCTCTGACACTCCAAATGGAAATCGAAACTGGCTCCTGTCCAAAGCAACAAGTTTTCAATATGTGACTGAGTTGGTGATTAACATCGGGCGATATGACGTGTTAAAATGAGCTGCAACAGCTCTTCAAAATCAATCTACACTAACAAATCTAGACTATAAAGGACCACTCTTAAGAAAAAGAATTCTGAGATTAAAAATGATAATAACAGCACCTATTCTGACATAGCATTTAGGCTTTTAAAAAATAAAAAAATAGGAACTTTTACATTATCTCATTTGGCCAAATAGCCTTAGGAGTATTTTCAAAACAGATATTGCCATTTCCACTGTATAGGTGGAAACCTAAGGCCAAGAAAAGTTGAGGCATTAGTTAAATAGTAGAATTTGAATCCATTCTTCTGCCTGTCACAATTTTTGGTCAAAGCATCATAACTTCTAAACCTTGCCCCCATCCAGAACTTGCTCGGGTTTCTGTTCTTCACTCTTGTGACTAGTTTGACATGGAGCAAAGAGAAGAACCTAAGAAGGTTCTGTTTTGCTTAAACACCTTTGCTAACCCAAACCAGCCCTTCAACCCTCTTCAGTCTCCTTCCCACTTCTCCAGTCAGCAAGGAACAGAAGTGGAAACAGAAACACCACAGTACCATTTTAGAAGCATTGTTATTGCATTAACAGTGTTGGGACAGAATCAAAGTCATTTTTCAGAGCATCCTGTATTCTAAGCCTTGTTACTGTCTCCCCATCTCACTTCTACTGCAGTCTCTGCCCTCCAGCCAGGATTTCTTAAGGCAAAGACATCTTGGCATCTCTCACAGCTCCAACACTGAGCTCCACACGAGCTGGAGCACAGAGGAAACCCATCAAGAATGAGTAAATGAAGAGGGGAGAAAGCTAAGGATTGTCTGGCCTGCTAACAAATTTTTTCCCATCACCCCTTGATTATTCAGGGGCTTATTTTGTGTTTGTTGTTTATCCTTGTTTGGTGTGAGTTTGTCACTATTCAATAGAACAAACAAGAAAGGATGGACAAAGGAATAAAAGAGTGAAATACAAAGTGGATTCTACTTAGAGATCTGTTCAAATGTATTGCAAGGTTGGGAAAGGCTAAAATTATTGAATAGAAGATGAAGAAAATGTGTACTTTTTAACTCATTCCATAAGTGGTAGTGATAACCACATCCAAGTCCCATGGCTAACTTAAGAAACAGGGTCTTTCAAAGCAAAAATAAGCATACTACCAGGAGAAAGAGATTTTTTTTATACACTTTCCCATCCTCATTACACCGCGCACAAGAGATGCCCACCCAACTTCTCCTAAACGCTTCCGGTATCAGATGGGTCAAAACCTCCTAAAACACCTTATTCCGTTTGAGAACAGCTCTCTGTGTTAAGAGTTTTGACATACTATCCTAGAATTTCCTTTCCTTTAACTTCCACTGAATTATCATGACTAGCCATTGAAGCTATACAACTTCATTTTCTGAATTTCGACCATTTCTCATATCACAAACTCATTCAAGACACTCTCAAAATGTCAGTGTCACTCTTACATTTTGGTGCTGAGAGTTGAGCAAAACACTCTGGCCAGCATAGAGGCCCCTAGTGCTATAATATTCCTTGTTTGGAGAATTATAATTCTACTGACATATTTGGGAACCAATAGGTGTGGATAAAAAGCACTGCCTTAGGAGTTACAGAAATTATGTTCAACATCATTTCCAACACTAAATCAATCATGTGACTCAGGAAAGTAAATAAACTCTCTTGTCCTCAGCTTTCATGTCTCTAAAGGTAAGAATGAACTGGAAAGCTTCATAAACTAATCAGATGAATATACAAAAATCAATATACTCATCTGACTAGTTTATGAAGCTTTCTGAAAAACCATTAGTCAGAAAATGTAATGTGAAAATATCCCATTCCTTAATAGTTACAAAAAAAAACCTGTTAAAACCTAAAAATTATCTTACTAAGAAAATGTTCAGGAATTATATGAAGAAACATTTATACTTTTATACTTACTAAGGAAATATGCAGGTTTACGTATGAAACTTCATTAAGCAATATAATACATTGTTTGGAGAGGCACATCATTCCTTAGAGTAAAGTTTGAGTGCAAAAAATCTGTCATATATTTCCAAATTTATTTTAAGTTTAATGTAGTCCCAATCAATATCTTTAAGGGGGCATTCTTATTTGGGTCTGCTAACAGCGTGAAATTGCTAAAACAGGACAGTTTGGCAATTGGTATAAGAAAACTCAAAAACTGTTCTATCTTTTGACCTAGAATTACATTAACAAGGAACTTACACTAAAGAAAAATAAGTTGCACATGCAAATGGATTCCTAGGATGTTCATAACATAAGAGAATAATTTTTTATAGTACAAAAGTGGAAGAACACTCAATATCCAAAAATAGTAATTAACTGAATAAATATAGTGCACATATACACAGATATAATGGAATAATAAGCAATTATTAAAAATAATTTAGAAGACTAATGATATAATTATGCTGATCATATATTAAAACAAATAATTCTGATTACTAACATGTAAAAAATAATTTTATGGGCACTATATCACATAGGTATAAATCATATACAATATAACCCTATTGATCTCTGATTACCTCTGGACCATAATAATTACAATTAGGAGTAACTTTTAAAATTCCATGAGGGTATATAATTGTGTTGGTTGGTTTGTTGGTTGATTGGTTGGTTAGTAGGACTTTTTGGTTTGGTGGGGAGTTAGGAGAGATAAGAAACTGATTGAGTTTTTAATTTTGTTTTTATTGGAATTCAACAAAATGATTCCAAAGTCCTATTGGAAAAATAAACTACTCTACTAATCAAGACAATAAGTGCGATAAAGGAAAACTTGCCGAATGAAATTCATGGAATTCATTGGCACATAATCTAAAGTATGTAGTATTAGTACCAAAATCAATAATTAAAGATAACCTGAAACCAGACCCTAATGTACATTTAAAAATTAGCAAATTACTCTGGGTGATGAACATACAGTGTAACACATAGAAGATATATTATAGAATTGTACACCTGAAATCTATATACTTTTTACTAACCAATGTCACCTCAATAAATTTAATTTAAATAATTAGTAAAGGATAAAAGTTATTAAATGATAAAGTTAATAAATGAATAAAAAAGTAAATCACTAGGAAAGAATCTTCCTATAAAAGTTCAAATTAGTTAAAAATTGGAAAAAATTGATCCTCAGCATTTACCACAAATCAAAATAAATTAAGCTGGATTAAAATGTTTATTTAATATTTAGAGAAGTAGGAGAAAATATAGATGAATAATTACTGTAGCTCAGATAATGAAAGATATTAAAAATGGTTTCTTCACCTACATAATGAGGATAAACACGGCCTCTACTTTTTAAGGATTTGGGGAAGATTAATAAATTGATACAATAAAAAATTCTCAATAAATATTAGCTATTGTTACTACCATCATAATCCTCATCTGCAGATCTTGAAAATTTAAGCAAAAAAAATAAAGTTAATTTTAGATGCTTTGTTTTTAATAATCAAATGCTATCTCTTAAACATTCATTATCTAAATACCACACTTTAATAATCTCCAACTTGGCTAGGGATTAACCAATAAGTTTACAATTTCTAAATATTTATAATTCACCATATTTTCCCCTCTTCAAAAATTTTCAGTTTTCAGTATTTTAATACCTCTTCACCCAAAATTCTAAGACGGCGTGACAATACTTTTCTGTCATGTCTGTACATTTTTCTATTCCCTAAAATGAAGCCCATCATAGTCTGAGCAGCTCTGTCTGTGGCACTCTATTTCCTCTTGGGCTTTGATTTCTCCTTCATCAAAAATATGGAAGAAAATGGGAGTCCTGGTTTATCTCTGTTATATTAATATTACACCGTGAATCTCAGCGATAGCCTTTATCTTTTCATTCTCAACATAACTTAAATATATATATTTATGTGTACACACATGCTTTGAGTGCCTTCAGTGTTTTTCACATGCTTCCCATCTTCCCATCACCCTGGGTTTTTACCTTATTTACATTATTACAAATAGGTACCACCTGCTTATCTTCATTCTTGATTTCATGAGCTCATTGGGGCACTCCCAGAGATATTAAACTATTTGGTTTTGCTTTGTTTATAGTAGTTCCCTTTTTTTTAATTTATTTTTATTGTTAGACTGACTGGAGTGACATCTGTTAGCAAGGATTACATAGGTTTCAGGCATACGATTCTACAGTGCATTGTCAACTTGATGTATAATAAGTTCACCACCTAGTGTGTCTTCTCTTTCCATCACCTTATATTTAGCTTCCCCTCCCTCCTCTCCCACCCCCTCCCCCTTCTCCCCTCCCTAACCCACTTGTCCCCAAATAAACATTAAACTATTGATTGTGTCCATGGGTTGTTTGTTTGTTTGTTCATTTCTTTTCTTCTTTGTTACTTTCAGTTTTATATTCCGCATATGAGTGAAGTCACACTGTTTTTTATTTTTCCTGTCTGACTTATTTTGCTAAGCATGATGATCTCCAGGTGCGTCCATTTTGTTGCAAATGGCAATATTTCATCTTTTCTTACAACTGAGTAATATTCCATTGTGTGTCTGTACCACAGCTTCTTTATCCAGTCATCTGTCGCAGGGCACTTTGGTTTCCATGTTTTGGCCACTATAGTAGCTCTCTTTTATTCTGACCTGAAATCATTTGTAATTGTGTATCTTTGTTTCCATTTGTAAATTGCCCATGGTTTATGGTCTATCAATACTTTTGATATATTTGCTCCTTTTTCAGGATTTTTTAAAAATAATTTTTCAAAACTTTTTTCAAGAATCTAAATCTACTTTCATTCATATCTAAAGCTCTAGCTATGCCCAGGATTCTTTTCTAAATATATTAGCATATCTCTGACTGTCAAGGTTACCACTATTTGCACATCACCAGGAACCTCTACGTTGTTGGAAGAATTTAAATTCAAATAAGCAGCTTTTAGTATTGTTCTTTTGAGATCTTCAACAATGAAAATGTCAATAAAGCTAGTCATGAAGTTATAAGATATCAGCTTCCAGTAGAATGAATCTAAAACTATTTGACTAATTAAATTAGCTCAATTCACCAAGAACTATTATAAATAATATCTGATTGATCTCAAAACAAACTTTTACGTGTGTTCCCTTCCTCCTATCCCCTTAAATGTAGGTGCTTCATGAAGGGTCTGTCTTTAACTCTCCTTTTCTTTCCATAAAAATGTCTCCTGCTATGCTCTGACACAGTCTCTTGGTCTCAGCTATCCCTTCTAAAACTCCTATATATTTATCTCTAGCTCTGTCACCTCTTCTGATCTCTCTCCACCCAACATTTCAACTGCCTACCAGATAACACTACCTGGTTATCCCAGTCGACTCAAACTTGATGTGAATCCACCATCTTCCCTCTCAAACTCTTTCTTCCTTCTCCTGAATTTTTTATTTCTGCTCTCCTATACCCCTTGGCATAAAAGCCCTGTAGACCTATTTAATCTCTTTCTCTCCTGCATCCACATGTCATCAGTTGTCAAGTTCTGCCTGTTTAATTGCTTGGCATTTCTGACATCCACACGCTCTGCTACCTCTTGTTCAAGTTCTCATGGTCTTATGGGTAAGCTATGGCCTAACTCAGGAGTCCCCAACCCTCAGGCCATGGACTGGTACCAGTCCACGGCCTATTAGGAACCCAGCTGCACAGTAGGAGGTGAGCGGTGGGAGTGTGTGCTGACCTTCATCTGTATTCACGGCCGCTCCCCACCGCTCCCATGACTGCCTGAGCTCCACCTCCTGCCCCAGCAGCAGCAGCATTAGATGCTCATAGAAGCACAAACAGAACTCAACGTGTCTATTACCCACTGTCATCCTCCTTAGAAAAACCGTCTTCCACAAAACTGGTCCCTGGTGCCAGAAAGGTTTGCACCACTGGGCCCCAACTGATTAACCCGCTCAAATCCTCCTCCTACTACTCAGGGAGATATATTTAACTTCTTTAAAACGTAGATATAACACTATCACTGCTCTCCCTCTGAAAATCCTCCATGGCTCCCTATCTCAGTACATAAACTCCAAGCACCTCGTCCCACCATGCTGTATTTGCTGTTCAGGATCAGTCCTCATCCTGCTTTCTTGTATTTCCCACTACTCCTCAGACGGCGTTAGGATGCCAGACTTACTGTTCCAAGTGAGCTCCCAATTTTCTGCTTCCAGGCCTTCGTTCACACGGAGCCTTTCATTTGGATGGCCACCCTGTCCCATCCCCAGGTCCTCAGCAACTGCCAACATGCTGTGCTCAGATGCTGCTTCAAGCCTCTCCTAACCATATCTGCTCAAAGCAACCTCTCGCTGACACCCCTTACCTCTCGTAGTATCCCACCTGTGTCTTAGTGATGAAATTCACCACTTCATTTCTTCTTGGGGTTGGTTCCCTCACCGGAGGTGAGAGCCCGGAAGCCTAGCCACTAGCCCACCAGGGAACCCCCCACCACTTCTTTTCTTAGACTATACTTAATTGTACAAATTAGTTTCTTTCTTCATGACAATGTAAGCTCCTGGGTGAAAATATCTACTTTTAAATAATTTTTAAACATTGCAGAACTTCTAATATCACCTTGAACACAACATATGTGTATAAGTACTTAAATATTAGATTAATTAATAACGAAATAACTTAAGATCAATCCTGCCTTCTTGATAGATTCAGGCATTTTACAGTATTAGCTATATCAATATTATCAATAATATATCAATATCAATAACACCTCAAAAACACATTTCTAAGCATTGTGCTTACTTTTATCAAGTATAACATTGAGGTAATACCATTGAATTATAGATTGTCAAAATTTATAGCTGTACAAGGTAAATAAATTAACTTTCAAAATAATTAAGAGGTGGTCCTATATACTCATGTAATTGAAATTTGTGGGTGTCAACTTCAAAATATACTGTCGGAAAAGTAAAACTGTAGACAATTGTGAATTGAAGAAGTAAACAGAAATATAAGCTATTCATAATGGTTAACCTTAGTAATATCTGCTGTGTCAGTTGTAGCAGATGTCTACAGAGATACTTAAGCTTCTGGGGAAATTTTGAGAAGCAGATGGCATTTCACATCTGTTTCTTTCCTAATGAATTGGGAAGGAATTAGCTGGCTATGACAACTTTGGTTTACAATAGAGCTAGATATGCAACTTAAGGTTGACTTACAGTTTATTCTACCACATTGAAAGTAAATTATTGCCATATTATTTTTCAATGCTACTTATATGCCTATGAAATTTAGCAGCAGGATAATAATCTGCTGTTGATAAATATGAGGAAAAACTGCTCCTATCTTAAAATAGAATCATGCCTACAACATTATAAAATTACCTTCTTAACTACCTAGACTGATATGAGAGGCATCGCATTGCCTGAGTGACAAAACACTGGTGTTCCCTAGCAACCCCTCTACGGGCCTGGTGTTGCCAAAACACTTGACACGCCCTGCCTCCAGCCACAGCTTTCATTACCTTATTACAAACCCCAAGCTGAAACCAGCCCGAACTGGCTGGCTATCGACAGGGGTGGGGAACCATTGCTGGATTCAGCAGTCACTGTCACACATGCATTCATGCTCTTCTCTATAGGCTATCCTTGGAGAGAGGTGGATGATCGCACACCAGCATTCCAGGAGCTAAAATTGTACTCTCTTCTGATGAGAGGCCAGACTCCTGCGGCTGGCTGTGCTGGTGCTGCCTCCAGGCCACAGTATTTCATGATGGAGAGGACAATGAGGGAAGCTGTGGGAAGTCAAATTTCCTCTCAGGGAAACGGGTAAATTAGCTAAGAGGGTGGAGGCTGGACTTAAAGTGCGTGGGTTCAAATCCTGCCATGCCACTAGTTGTGAGAGCTTGGAATAATTAGTTAGCTTTCTAAATTTGCATTTCTTCTTCTATAAAATGAAAAAAATGCCTCTTTGTCATCATGATGCTTAAGTGAAATATTGCAATATATCTTTGCTATTATGACTATTAAGTAAAACCATACTTAGAACAACTTTCTAAACTGGTAAAACAAATTTAAAATATTACTAATATTTGCTCAATAACAACCTTTAGATATAGTAGAGAATTGACTCATGAGCTTTTATAGTATTTCTAATGACCAGATTTTATACAAAGACAAGACTTGTTTCTGAAGACTCGTGCTTGTTGCCCAGCTATATTTTTTTCAAAAGAGCTGCGGATGGAATTTAAAAAGTAATCCTGAAGTCATATATATTCTCATACACAAAGAGAAACGTGACATAAAGTTGGAGAGCGACATGTTATTTTTCTTCAACAAATGTACCTAAACGTACCATCAAAAGAGTTTCTGTCTTCAGAGGTGTCACATCAGGAAGCCATGCACTTACTGCAATAATTCTGCAAAATATTTTTGGAACTCTTTCTTCTAAATTACCTTCTGAGCCGGCTTTAGATCCTTTTAGATGTCTTCACTGGCAACAAATTTTTATGTTTGGGGAGTTTTCAATTTTGAAAGCCGATTTAAAACCAACTCATAAATTAGATAGAGGATAATGTCGTAGTCAGTAATAATAATAATAATTAATAATAAGGAAATAAGGATCTTTTTGTATAGTTTTAAAAATATCTCAAACAATTCCAGAGAGGAAGTCTCTAAAAACATTTCAGGTCATGGAAGCATTATGAAAATTACTGTGCTGCTTGCTCTCTGTGTGATTAACAGGTTATGTGTTTGTTTACTTAATTCTATTAAACAATTACTTACAGAGCACTATGTGTCCAGCACTGTTCTATGGACTTTTACATATAGTAGTTCATTTAATGTTCGTATCTTATAAGGTAGATTTATTATCTACATTTTACAATGAGGTCATTGAGGCAGGAAGAAGTTAAGAATTTTGTCCAACAGATGACTGGATAAAGAAGCTGTGGTACATATACACAATGGAATATTACTCAGCTATAAGAAAAGATGAAATACTGACATTTGCAACAAAATGGATGGACCTGGAAACCATCATGCTAAGTGAAATAAGCCAGACAGAAAAAACCAAGAACTGTGTGACTTCACTCATATGCGGAGTATAAAACTGAAAGCAACAAAGAGAAAAGAAATGAACAAACAAACAAATAACCCATGGACACAATCAATAGTTTAATGTTTATTTGGGGACAAGTGGGTTAGGGAGGGGAGAGAGGGGAGGGGATGGGAGAGGAGGGAGGGGAAGCTAAATATAAGGTGATGGAAAGAGAAGTCACATTAGGGGGTGAACTTATTATACAACAAGCTGACAATGCACTGTAGAATTGTATGCCTGAGACCTATGTAATCCTTGCTAACAGATGTCACCCCAATAAGTCTAACAATAAAAATGAATAAAAAATAAATTTAAAAAATAAAAGAATTTTGTCCAAGGACACAGAACTAGTAAACAGTGGAGCCAGAAGACAACGAGGCCGGGTTATTTAGCATATACTATGTTATTTTTCTAAAAAGTACCATTCACGTGCATTAATAGTTAGGTTTTCTGGGTTTTTTGAGAGAATGCCATTTAAACTTAGTGGAAGATACTGTATCTCTCCATGAATATTTCTGAGCCTCAGAGAAAAGCCCTCTTGATGACAACAAGCATTATCTGATCCCGTTTTTCCCTGTCTTTTCTTAGCAAGTTATACAAGGAAAAAACTTTCTAGCTTCCTAGGATCCTAATGCTCCAGAGTCTGTCCTGTTTCCCCACATAAACAGGCCTTTTTTCTTCATCCTTTTGCCAGGAATAGTCTCGCTCCTCACAGGCTCTCCTCACGCCTATTTCAGAACTCCCTTCTTAAAATTCACTCATTCCATTGCATCACTCAGTAACGCAATCTTGCTCGGCTAATGGGACAGACAGAAAAGGGGAAAGCGGAAGGAAAGGGATGAAAGTGTTTTTAAGTTCTCTTTGAAAAAGCACCTTATGCCATTTTCCATCAGCAAAATGCTTTGCATGTCTCACTTTGCTCTCTCTCCTTTGCTTTGAAATATGAGTTCCCAAAGCAGCTTCAGGTCAATGCCAAAAGCATATCACTGGCCAGCCATTCGATAAAAACAACTACCCCTCCCCCCAGGAAACATATTTAAGCGAACTGAAAAAAAAACACAAATTATGCTGGAACTTTTTTTATTTTAGGATAAAAGAAAAATACAGGAAGAAATCTCACAGAAGCGTCTGAAAATAGAAGAAGAAAAACTAAAGCACCAGCATTTGAAGGTAACTGGTCTTTAATTTCATTTCATATTCAGATATCCTGGTGGCACTCGTATTTCAATGGTAAACATACTTTAGGAAAGAAAATACTTCAAATAGTTCTACTAAATACCCTGATACTAATAGGGAAAGACAATGAGCTAGTCATATTTGCATATGACATGAATACCTTCTGGCAATCCTATGGAAAGCAGAAAACATAGTTTTATTACTTTTCTCCTTTATTACCGCGTTTCCTCATCCTTGGGATAACCTTGAGAATTCAGCCTTGATTTGGCCCTGAATACGTTCTTGCTTAACATCCCAAGGGAGCAGATCCAGCTAGGAAGTTGCTTTTGAAATCAATGAAAGGCCAGCCTTTCCCCAGGGGTTGCAGAACAGGCACTGTCTGGCCTGGTCAAGGATGCTCGCTTGCATTGAAAAGCTGAGTGCCGTGAACCCAGGGGTTCTGGTTGTTGTTTTATTTTGTTTTGACAGAACATGAGGTCAGAACCAAAAATAAACTTCCATTTTTTAAAATCAGATTTTACATCTTCCAAGGGTGTGGTCATTTTATAATTAAAGCACATTGAGTTTCAACATTTCATTACATAGCTTACTCACAGGATGTAACCAGGTGACCAGCAGGAGCTCCCTGTGAGCAGGCCCAAGCAGGAAACTACTTATGTGGCAGGGCCGCTATCAGTAGATGTAACGAATTCCTCAGTGAAACAATGCCACCGGCTCGTGGGGTCCACAACCCAAAGTTAAATTTGCCGAATTCAGCTGAATTCATCTTTCTGCTGGATCAAGGACCAACTTCTGAACAGACACGTAATTTAAGATCCAATTAGCCTCAGTTCTCTGGATTCTGTTTGTGTCTTTGCACCTACACAAATTGACATTTCCAACATTTGATGGATCACTTCAAAGCATAGTTAGCCTGCTATCCTTACAGTATGTCATATTGAATTTACATGAGTTGTAGACATAGCCAAGAAATGCAGTGTGTATTCTCAGAAAAATCAATGAAATAAAATCAAATTTTACCAAGTTATTTCAGTACAATTCAAATGAAGTCAAAGTCAAATCTACAACAATTTTTGAGATAGTTCATTTCTAACTCCAAAATCAGAGCTCTCTCTCTCTCCTCTTACACACACACACACACACACACACACACAATTTACATACAATGTGGGTCTCACAGTGAACAAGTTACTACTTCTAAGTAAACTGATAGCTCTCCAGCATTCAGTAATTGGCATCCTTGCAGAATGGGTACCCGAACAAGAGTAGAACTCACAATAGGAGAAAAGGTTTAAATATCCCCTCCATTTATTTTAAGAAGTTTTACTCGGCAAACTCTGACACACTGAAACATCCATTGTTTAGGTGGCACCACATTTCAGTCACAGCCAAACCAACCCACAAAGTAATACATGATCTTTTCTACAGATTTGCTTTTTGGAACCCAGGAGATCTCTTCTAATTCATTATAATCAAAACAATTATCATGCTTTGGACTATACACAGTTGTGCAGTTCGTGCACTGCACGAAAACACCTGACAAAGGGGTGCTGAAATCCCCCCCAGTCCCTTAGAATTGTGCACCCTGGCACAGGGCTGCTTCCTCCTGGAAGATGGAGTTTCTTTTTCACGGTACAAAGGTGTTGTCCATCTTCCCAAGCTGCACACTGACGCAAAGGAGTGGGAGTACAGAACTGTACCTTTTCCTAATTTACATATTAATACCATAGAGACTGGCCATGGCCTGGAGGGCTATAGCCCCTCTGGGAGCAACCTAGTGGGAAATTCAAGATTAAATAAATAACTAGAACAAGATGATTTTTTAAATTTAAATATGAGTATAAGCAGTAACACTTTAATCTGGGGTCGTCAAAAAATATTCTATTAAAGGTGTGGGATTTAATGACTCTTTACTGATCAGCAGAATTTCCATAGTTGCACACAGAGCCTTTTCATCAATAAACATTTATTAAGCACCTATTATGCACAAAGTACTAAGATAGACACTAAGTATAAAATAAAATCCAACTGTGTCCTTATAATGGTAACTGACACATAAATTTATAGTGTCATTTATACTATAACAAACAATATATACAAGGAATAAACTGCAAAAGGACTATAGAGGAAAGAATGGCTATTTCAATAGAGTACATTCTTATAAGCTTTGTAGAAAACGGTTGGCCATACCAAACATCATGTAAGCATAATTCCAAAACAGGGTTTAAAAATGTAAAAAAGTATTGTAAAAGTCAATTCCAAAATATGTTCACCAAGCCAAGAAAGCTCTATTGACCTCCACAGTTACCAGTCTTTCCTTTTTATTTTTCTAATAATTTTTATTTTTAAATTACAATTGACACACAGTATTATATTAGTTTCAGGCGTGTAACACAGCGATTAGACATTATATAACTTACGAGATGATCACCCTGAAAAATCTAGTACCCTGACACCATACACAGTTATCGCAATATTATTGACTATACACGTGTTCCTAATGCTGTACTTTACATCCCCACAACTGCCAATTTGTACTTCTTAATCCCGTCCCCTTTCTCACCCATGTTCCTAATGCCCCTCCATCTGCCAACCCTCAAAATGTTCTATGCATCTATGAGTTGTTTCTGTTCTGTTTGTTCATTTATTTTGTTCTTTATTTTCCACGTATAAGTAAAGTCATATGGCATTTGTCTTTCTCTGACTTATTCCACTCAGCACAACACCCTCTAGCTTTTTATTTTCTTTTCCATCCACTTGTCCTTACTCCAGTGACTATCCTCACCCACTTTCTGATTGCAAGCTATCTCCTTACACTTCAACTACCCACTTTAAGCAACACAAGTGCAAACATTTACAAAGCCCTCCTTCTGTGTCAGTCGTATACACATTTCACAACGATGGTAGTAACTCACTCTGATATTCTTTAGCTCCAGATCCTGGCAGTCACACCAGTGACATGCTAGAAAATGGGTTTCCAGGGACATTATTAGCATTTTAACATTCAAACATTTCTGAGATGTGTGCACCATGGCTCTTGCCTAGTATCATGGTCACAATCTGATGCCACCAAGAAACACATGTCCCTTATATATTTATTCAGTTAATACAGCTTTTGATTATGAATGTCATTGTTTAGATTTTATTATATTCATTAACCTCACATACTAAAGCAAGTCTAAATTGTGACATAAAAGCAAAATAACTGTGTTTTGATTACATATGATATGATTGTACTGTATCATTTTGATTGCACATCCAAATTATATATTATATATTAAAATATATTTTCTATTTAGATGCAAAGAGTTCTCTGTCAGAAGTAAATGACAATTCATGAATTATGAACATTTTATAAGGCTAAAATGAAAACTAGTCTTATTGTTAACCAGACCAAGAATCAACAATGTAGCCCCAAGATAGTCATGTCCCAAGGCTCATTCTCTGCCCTTTACAACTCAGCATCATGAGACCATCCCACCTGAGTGATTCTTATAGTGATATGGATGCAAGTGACTGAAACGATCCTTCTAGGTGGTTTGCAAGGACTATAATTTCCTTTGATAGGTGCCATCTGTCTCCTTTATTATGTATTAGCTACCGTAATACAGGTATTTGATCAAATAAAAATAAACTAGAATCAAGGTAAATTCTTACAATGGTGACATACAAAGATTATTGTGGCATTTTTTACCTCAGGAGATAAATCTTGACCTTTATTAATATTTACTGTGTCTGTGGGAAAATGTTTCACAAACAGCTAAGCTATAATTAAGGGGTAAGAGAACACTGGTGGAAAGAATCTCTGGCTAGAAACTGCTCTTATGGGTATGTTACCACACGTACTTGCTTGAAACTCTGAAAGGCCGACATAAATATGACGACCTGGGATAGAGTTTGATACTCAATCTAGTGGTTTCCAAACTGTATTCTGTGGATCCAGAGGCCTCCAGGCCCCCTCACTGCTTCAACTAGAGCAGACCAGATTTCATCTATTCTACAAAGTGTAGAGATAATATTTATTTGTAATCAGTGTAATATTCTTTAAATGATTTTAAAACCACTGCTTATGTTAAAATAACCATCCCTTGATAATTATCTAGCACAATCAAATTTTTTCTTTTTTCTTTTTGTTTTTTTTTTTTTTTTTTTTAATTCAGAGACATTGATATGCCAGTGGTATTAATTTTGGCATTCTTTGAAAACCGACAAAAATTCTTCTTACTTACTCTCATTTACAGCATAAGAAATGATGTCCCAGAAAATAAAGAAAAGTTTCCATTCTTCTCACCTCACCATTTAGACACAGTGAATCCTCATTGAATAATTACTGAACCAATAATTTACAAAGGTAGATTAGATCTATGGTGGTAGCTCTTTTCTTCAGGAAAAAAAGGAGAAAGTCAAACTTTGAAAATGATATCTAACTGTTTCTACTTGACACATCAATGAGATACTAGTTAAAACTCCTCCAAAATTCACAAGTCTTTTTCATTTGCTTGAAGTCTTCTTAGGCTCAGGTCCAGGAATGTAATTATGTCATGCAAATTTAAGGGGATTTTCTTTCCATATGATGAAACATAAATGTTTTTTTGTCTTGTTAAAGTTGACAAAAATTCAGCTCACCAATATTTAGACAGATCAGTGAATTTTATGCATCATAATATTGGGAAAAGGAAGGTATTGAAAACCAGGGAGGCTCTCAGTAGAAAGGCAGTGTACTGGGTAGGCAGAACAATAAATGTCAACCACACAGCCTAAGAGTAATATTGAATTAGACGTAATACCAATCTCTTGTTTTGCCCACCATTCCTATTAGCCCCTCCCTCAAAAGACTTTGGAGCAGTCACTCTATACTACTACTGAGATGAACATTCAAAGGAGCTTTTCACTTTAAGGTCACAAGATATATAGCCATGAACCAAAGAAATAACAGTAAAGCATCACGTGATGGAGTCCCATATGACTGCTACGAACATACATGAAACATGCATGTATGTAAACATACAGTGCTGCATGACTCTGAGGAGGCTTCTCTGAGCGTGAGGAGGGGGCAGGGGACAGGGGGGCAGGTTGCTGGGAGAGGACAGAAATCTTCGTGGAGGAAGAGGGACCTGAACTAGAACTTGAAGGAAAAATTAAATTTAAACACCTAAAAACTGGCTTTGGAAGGTCAAGAAAGGTGCAAAGAATGAGAAAGCCAGATTTATTCAAGCAGACACGGAGAGAAAATAATTTCTCTTAAACACATCCACTATTGAAATTCTGAGATTTGAAAATCAGAGATCTGGGGATTGTTTACTGATATAAAAAAATATCTTTATGTTTCCTGATATCAGAAAAAGGCTTTAAGGGAGAAATGGCTTCTGGATGGAATCAGTAGTGGAAAAGAACAGGAAGAGATGAAGAGGCAAAATCAACAAGACCAGCACCAGACCCAGGTTCTAGAACAAAGCATCCACAGGTATGACCCTCACTGAGATACTCCCCATCTACCTTCATTTTGATCTTGTCCCATGTTGCATGCTTAAGAGCCATTTTCATTTTTAGGGACACAATCAGAGCTTCCATTTTGGTTTCTAATAAAAACTAAGGAAACACATCAGAAGACAATAGAAATTTTACTGTAAATGTCACCTATGCATGGCAACACGAGTTATTTTTAAAATATATATTTATGACTTACCCATAGCTCTCTGAGCCTGTCTCATCATCTACAAAATGATAGCAACATTATCTATATCTTTTAGAGCTGTTAAGCAGATTAAAAATATATATGCTAAGCTAGTAGCACCTACTGGGCACATGAAAGGTGACCAAAAAATAGTCCTTCACAGCACTGAACTCTACTCTTACGTTAGGATAGGTGACAATTCTGCAGGTGCATTTACACGGTCCCTCCATCACACCTCTCCCATGCCCTCCTCAGTCACAGCCATGATATTTTGAAAGAGAAGACTCTGTAGGAAAACTTCACTAACATTTTCTCTCATCCATGTGCCTATGTAGCCACAGGTGTTGACCTCACTTCTCAATGTCCATCCCTGCCCATCATACATAACCAGTACAGAGCCAGCTCCTTCTGACAAAACAATGAAAGTTTTCAAATTGCTTTGGCCTTAAAATGAGGTGATGGACATGAAAAAAAATGGAAGGCTCCAATACGAGATAGGATTATTATTATCACAAAATATAGACAGCATAAAGAAAGAGACAGGGAAAATGTCAGAATCATTCTCTAAGCTACACATGGATAAAAGGTGGAATTTCTTGTGGCATAATAATAACAATAATTTAAAGCCTCCCTTTCTTTGAGGCAGGTAACTTTTTAAAATTTTAGCCACCATGAATTGGTTCTCTTCACTGAAGATTATAGGAAGAGTCCAGGAGGATAAAACTATCCCGTCGCTGGGCTGTGACCACATTCTGTCCATCCTTACCACAGTATATGAACAGAACACATCAGGTTTAAAATGCACAACATGGGAAAATGCTTCCTTCTTTTCAACTGATTTTCATTTTACTTGCTTAATTGCATATACTTAAATTTTTAATAGCTAAAATTGTTGACGATTCATTCTTATTTATATGTGTTTTAAATGAATAATTCTCTAAAAGGCTGTATTTTATCATTGAAATTTTTACATCTACAAACCCCTCAGTTGTTTGCTCAAAGGTCTGACGTGCTCCTGAATGGTGGCTAGCAGATGCTTTAAAAATAACTCCATCGGTCCACTCCACGGTTTGGAAAGCTTGGTTCTTCGTTAGGCGACTCTTAGCAAGAGCTTCTTGCCAAAATCTGGCTTAGCTGATGATAATTTTCCTCATTCTTCTACACTGAACCCTTATCTCTGAAGGAACCCTGAATTTAATCCTTGTAAACCCCTTCCTCTTTGGACTCTTTCCACGTCCTGAACGCCTACAACTTTCTCTGCACCTGAGGGTAAGGGCAGTGGCGACACACTCAAACTCATGAACAAGTTTGGGCCGCATTCTGAATCGTCCCAGAGATTTCCCTAGGACGCTCCTGCTGGCTTTCAGACCTCACCTGCACACTAGGAGGAGCACCTAAGCTTCTGGCAGTGTGGATAGTGGCTCGCCTGCTTAGACAAAAGGAAAAACAGTAAGAAAGAGGAGGAAGAAGAAAAAGAAGAAAAGGAAACGAGGAAAAGAAGTATTTCTATAGAGGAAGAAAAGGAGGAGAAAACCTATTTTGAGCCATCTTACCCCCCAGGCACTTCACTTGTATTTTATCATTTTATCGTCATAACCCTTTGAGGCAGGTGGTGTTATCCTCACTCCTTATAGAGAATTTGAAGACGTCACACAATTGGGACATGCTGGATCAGAGACTAAGTCGATCCACTCTCTGGGGCAGCCTATGCACGGACAGCACAGGCATCTCTGTGGGCCGAAACGGGACCGGCTCCTCTAGGAAGTCTTTGAAGCATGTTTTGTCCCTTGGTTTTCCCTTCTCCTACAGCTCCTACCACTCTTGGGATCGTCTTCCAAGTCCCTCTAACACCTTCCTTCAATTACCAATTACATGTCTGTTTATTACGCAATTTCTGGCATCTCACTATGACTTTATTTTAGATCTTCAGGATGTCATTAACTCACCAGTGCTCTTCTAGTCACATCAAATGATTTTAATTCCCAAATATAAGTAATAGTAAGAGTAATGGTTCTTTCTAAATGGCCTTGGGCAATTTGCAAAGCACTTGTACTTACATTAAATTATTTACTATTCAATCCTAGAAAGAAAGCACCAACACCTCTACTTTATAGATGAGGAAATAGGCTCAGAGAGGACACGGGACTTACTTCATCACAGCCACAGAGCCAGTAAAGGGTAAACGTGGGCCTCAAAGCTAGTCAAGTTCAGTGCTCTCCTGCTGCAAAATCAAAAGGGAGCTGTAGATGTGAACGCTCGGGAAAGAACCAGATACCTAATACAAAACTCTTTTGTTCAAGGAATGGTCCTTAAGAAATGCAATTGCAAAGAGTGAGTAAATAATTTGCATCATCGTGACCCATAGACAGTTTTTCTCACTAACAGTGTGCAGAGGACAGAATGTTCTGCAAGCAGCACACGGAGTCAAAAAATATCTGTGCCTTGCTGGGGGTACGCACTGCCCAGCGTTATAAAAATCTCATTGCCAAAGCAGCCTTACCTGACAACTGAACAATTTCTTCTCAGCTATTTCTGAAGCTGCTAAATAAACAGATGCATGTTTTTAAATTCCATCTTTTTCCGAAAAAAACTACCCACCGTGCTTAAGAAGCTTTTATTGCCGGCTAAATACAGCACTGCATTTTCCTGTGAGCTCTAAATGGCCATCAAGCCATTTGAGGAACTTGAAGCAGACAGTGCTCAGCAGAGAAAGGATCCCCAACCCTGAATGCCATTTATCACTTGACTTAGGTGCCTTTTCATGGGTGACATTCGCCATCTGCCAGGCCTCTCAGCTAGAGGATAAGATTTTAATAGGAACATCAAAACAGAAATGCTGCTATTACCTCCAAGTCTGTAGAAGGGCCAGACTTTGCCCAAGTTTTCATTTCTTCCACTTTCATGGTTTTGTGAATTGAGCTGATAGAATCCACCCTTGGCGCTCAAGTCCCTGTTCTGCCCACCACAGTATCAGCCTGGCCGTGTTCTTTCACCTCTTCGGGCCCAGTTTCCTTGTCTGTGATAGTGGGACAGTGATAGCCACTTCATAGGACTGTTATGAGGGAAGTGACTTCCACAGTACCTGACACATGATAGGTGTTCAAAAAATATATTAGATACTATTAATTCTTAGAAGTCTAAACTAATTAAAAGGATACTGCGTGGAGCTTTATCAAGGAATTTTTTTTCCTTTTAGGTAAATCTGATAGCTTTAGGCTAGCACAAAAAAAAAAAAAAAAAAACTCTTTCAGAAAGCCGAGATTACCACCCAACTAGAAATTGGAGATAATTAATAGGTTTTCTTTACATCGTGAAGACTAGAGTGCTAATTATAGGAATAAATTTTTACTGAGCTTTTGTTACAGACCAGACAGCGTGCTGAACATTTCATGTATATTATTTCATTGAATTCTCACAACCACCTTACGAGGTAGGTAACATTTAAAGATGAAAAGCTGACATTTATAGAGGTTAACTTGCCCCATCACACAGCTAAAAACATTCAGAGCCAGGATGTAAAATCTAATTAAAAGTCTTATTCATAAAAATAAATTGTGCATCAAATGCTGCAGATAAAGTTTATAAAAGTGAAACCCTGTACATGTTACTCTTTTACAGCATTTTAAAATTTCCAACCCATGCTTATTTCACTCTTGTATGCATCATTGTATATAGACATTCATGTGACTCTTTCCCATGTTAAAAGCCTTGAACACTTCCCTGACTTACACATAACATTTAAGTAAAGCTCATCTGCTTATTTATCCTCCCATCTTTTCTTTCATAGAGAGGCAACATTTCAAAAAATAAGTGGGTGTCCATGGGTTTTGTTCCTGAGTCACATTCTTAGCTTTGGGACAATATTAGTGAACACTTTTGCTAGAGGAAAACTATATTGAACATCTCCTTCTGAATCACTTACAGTTTCAATTTGCAAATGGGCCCCGCTCCTGCTGTGACCCCTGAACCATTTGCTGCCTGACGGTGAGCACAGGTGCAAATCCAGCTCTGACTTCCCCGTCCAAACACCCGCGCGCACCAACACGTGGGCTGGCTTAGAAATCTTTTCTGTCACTTCTGTTGCTTTCCCCCACCCAAGAGCCTACACCCAAAAGGACATCCCCCCAAGAACCCCATAAAGTGTCGAAAGCAGCTGTGTAGTTCACATCCTAGGTCCCTCTGTCTCATCCAGCTGTCCCGCAGTTTCCGTGACCCCACTCTGCCCAATTGCCTTTCACTGGGCTCCCCTCCAGACACTTGTTACTTCTCAAATTGTGTCCAGAGAACTCTGACCTTGTCACACACAGAGCACTTGACAGAAATGTCATAAGCATACAATGTGAAAGGTTAACTGCCAAGAAGAATGATGCAAACACACACTGCATTCTCTTTGAGAGGGATTATCTACTTATGATTAAATGTTCTCTAGTAGGGATTTTTTAAATATTCCAAAGTACCCTTCTGACCTTCTGCTTTCATTTAACAAACTTTCATTGGTCTCCAAATACTATTTAGAAACTGCCTTCCGCGTATGGTACTGGGGAAGGTGCTTCGGAAGCATTCATTTCCGTGTGAGTGTGTGTCATGAGAAAAGCTGAGGCTCGTGGGCTGCGACAGCCACCCCACCTACCTGAAGGGCAATTCCTCCACAAATGGAGATGGAATACTAGCCAATGCATTCTGCTCAACACCACATAAAGCAATCATCTACTCAGTTCACTCAAAAAATAGCAGGCAAGATTCAATTTCAAAAAGGAACCCAAAGCATTGATGTAGAAATATAAAGGTTAAATGATTTTGTTGCTGGTTATGATTTATCCAAGTTGAAATCTTTATTATTTCTATTCACGTTAACCCTCACTGCTCTCATTTACCTGTGCAAGCCAATTGTACCTTAATAAAACTGATGTCTCATCGAACGCAGTGAGACATGCTGCATGAAATACATCACGTTCTAAATGTTTCTGCCTTTCTGCTCTGACCCAACCAGCCATATCTAACATCACATTGCAGGGAGATAGGCAAGCAGCTCTTTCATGACAACATAAGAGAGAAGAGGAAAAAAGAGGGAAGAAATGCACCATTTGTTTCTTCTTCTTAAATTTGTGGTTGCCTAGAAACACTCAGGGAATTATTCTGAGGCAATTATATGAGTCAAAATCATTCCAAACATGTTTTTCACTCTCCATATTTAACTAATTGGTTTACCAAATTTGTAGCAGTTCATCTGTTGTTGTTTTTAATTTTCCAAATATTCTGATTATTTTTAACTGAGAAGCTTTTTTAATTAAACTAAAGGAGCTAAGTAAACCAAATTTCCAGCAAAAAAGGAAGAAATCCATCCCCCACCAAAAAAAGCTAGTACAATGCTTAGCACCTAGTAAGAATATGTGACTACATAGGTTAATAAATGAGTGAATGAAAAAAAAAATAGATGGACAAATGGATGGATGGATAGATGGATGGATGGATGGATGGACTTGAAAATACCTATTTAAGGGAACCAGATGAATACTAGACAATGGCTTGAACATTAATAAACTAAAAGAAAAAAAAGAGCCTTGAAATTCTTTTAAAAATAAAAAAGAATAAACACCCAAGTTTCTTGAGTCAAGGTCAAAGTCATGTGGCAGTCGTGTCCCTGGTTTTTGACGCAATTGTTAATGGCATGTTTTCACATCTCACCATCACTTTACTTTCTCATCTGCTCTTTTATTTCCTTATCCCTGACTCCCAGCAATCTCTCTTGCCCATACCTGCCAATCTAATTTACACATTAGCAGAAATAGGTTTAAATGGTTATCCAGAATAAACACCCCCACTCCACGCACTCCCCTTAGTAGGCTAAAAGGTAGATCAGAATAACCTCTGGGAGTCCCTCCTCCAACACCATTTCAATTCAATAATAACCACTATCCTTTGTGAAGCACATATTATGTTCTAAGCATTATTCTGAGAACAATTCTCTGAGGAAGTCTAATTAGCCTCATTTTACACACAAGGACACTAAAGCACAGAAAGCTAGAAATTTAGTTAATAGTCAAGCCACGAGTCACACACAGATCTTTCTGACCCCGGACCCTTTCCACCATTCCTCACCCCTCTTATTCTTCATTCATTTCAATATAAATGTATTGAGAACCTGCCATGTGTAAGTCTTCAGTCTGCTAGAAGAAATTCGAGAATCATAAGCTTCTCAAAACAAATTTTTATTTGTGTTTATTTCTCTTTAGATCCTTTAACTTTTCCAAGTGCTTTAATTATCTCACTCAAAACAATACTCAATAACGGGAGACCCAAATGTAGGACCCTTAGCAGGGATCACATAGATTTTGGCTGTCTCGATATCAGTAAAGAAGAAACAAAGGAGCAACTGGACAATCCAGAAAGTGAGAAGAGAGTTCGTTTCAAGGATCCATCAGCTCCAGGTCATGGTCACAGAGAAGGAATGTTCAAGGGCAGACAAGTCATTGTATGAGAGAAAGGATCTCTACTGCCATGGGACTGAGACTTTCTCACTCCCCAGGAGAGTCCGTGGCTAAATTCACCAGCTCGGGAAAACTGCCACACCATTCCTCATTGTCTGCCATAAGGGAAATGTCACTCGGTCCATTTAGGCCACCCAAGGTTTACTGGTCCTTGTTGGTTATTCTATGTCATATTAAGGTTGGAGTTTATACGGATTGGCCTTCAAATCATAGAGTCCTGTTCTTGGTGTCAAATGTGAACAATTAACATGAGAAGAAAAACAATTTAAATGGACAAAAAGTAGAAGAGACAGTGGCTGCTCTGTAATACTGTTAGAGAAAAATGTTAAGGGTTACAGGTCACAAAGCCAATAATTATGTCTAATAGAGAGCCGGTCACTATATGCATCACTGAATATGTCATTTCATTATATGGTTACAAGTACTTGATTGACTAAAAATATTTTTCTTTTACAACTTATTAAAAATAATAATAATAAAGCTTCCCAAATTCATGGATGAGCACATCTGTAGTTTAGCTTGCCATGTCCTGGCCACAATGGTATTTGAAGGTCACTTGAAAAATTCATGTCACCTGTGTAGAGGTCCATTTGAATTATTATTACAATTGTTTAGCTCTTATTAAGTGTATGGCATGTACTGCAAGGTTGTCTACAGGCCCTTATTAAAAACCATGCACAGGGCCCCTGCCCTGCGAAACACTTGAGAGGCTGCTAACTAACCAATTCACCAACCTCGCCTGCCTCCAGGGTGTTTGGTTACTTGCACTCAATTGGAAAATGACATTTGTCACTTGCACATGAGAAGTGGCTGATTCCCTGCAAACCAGTTCGCTTTCTTAATTTCCATGGCAAGTACAACCCTTCGTTTACAAAACATCATTCTGATGAGGAGGGTCTACTTTTCTACCAAATCATTCTCTTCTGACATTCCCTGCCTGCCCGGCAGTTTCAAATCCGGATAGTATCATCTGGCCATAGTGATTGATGTTCACAGCGTTATGGCAGGAGATGAGATGCAAAAGCTGTTGACATGTAACTGTAAATTATTCAGCTTTTCTAAACATTTGCTCTATTCCCAATTATTAGAGCAGACCGACACACTTGTTTCAATGTCATTGTTAGGTTAGCTTTCTGCTTCTAGTTATCTTGAAGCTATTGTGTTGCATTGCTGTTCAGTTCTTAAATGAATACTTAGAATTAGGTGCAACAGATCTGGCTCAGGGCAAACTTAGTGTTTGCTGTATGCCAAACACACTTTAATTCTCTGGCATGCTCACCCATGCCATGTGACTGTTTGCACCGATGGGTTAGATCTTCCTTTCATACACATGCCCTTTGCCAAGGGTTGATTGTAAGACAATTCCTATCCCATTTCTATGCATACAGGTATGTGCTGTCTTTTTTGGTATACTATTATTTCCGTTGGTGAAATAAAATGTGCCTGAGTTAGTAAGTGCTTAATAAGTTTGTTAAATGTTTGATGAAATTTATCAGACCCCAGTTTTTAAAAAATAAAACAAACAAAACAGCCCACATTCGACTAGGCTACATACTGTCAGTTTTATTTTAGTATATGTGCTGCCGAAGCAAGCACATGTCAGTTTTATTGAGACAATATAATTTGACATTACTGTTGGTCAAATTACCTATTAAGATAAAATATGTTTTACTTCTGACCCATTAGTAATAATTTATTTGCCCCGAACTTATGACCAACACACTTCGTTAAGATTCCCAGATGAAAGTCAACTATGTGCACTCAATAGCATTCACTGCAATTCCAGAGCCATTCATTTAGATGAGTTGTAATTTAAAAGTAAAACTTTTTTAGTGCAAACTTTTCTTCTTTCATTGCAAACCTTAGCCATTCAATATTAACAAGCAACCATGTTGAATTTGATAGATCATATGGAAGCATGTAAATCTTTAACAACTAGGAGCAAAGACTGCCTGATTTATTTTTCAGTTTTTACTGGCTAACTACCTGAAATACAAGATACTAATGAGTAATTCTGTGAACCAATGGAAAAAAAAAATATGAAAAAGCTCATAAAATTGGTCACACTGAGATTCAGCCCCGTAAGTTTATTCTATAGTTATCATAGTGGTTTTACTGCTTTAAAATACTTTAGAACAGCAGTGGCTTGAATGAGATTAGGAAGATTCACTTATCTTACACACATAACAGCCTAGCTGGGACACATTCAAGGGGAGGAGAGCTGCAGCCTCAAGTGAGATGATCAGGAGACGCAGTTTCTTTCTCTTCTGTTACTTTGTTGCTCCCTAAGTGATGCCCTTGGTTGCATGGTCAAAGACAGCCAGTTCATCACCACCTCTGCTTTCCAGAAAAGGAATAGGAAGATAAATGAAGGACAAACAGCTCTATTTTAAGGATAGGACCTGAAAAGGCAGAGGTCACTTCAGCTAGCATCCTATTGGCCAGAATTTAGTCACGTGGCACCATTTAAATGTACAGGAGACTGGGAAATGCAGTCTGTAGCAGGGTAGTCAGGAAGATACATAGAACTCAAGGAATTCTATTACTAAAAAGAACAGGAGAAATACCTGGGCAGGGCTGTATTAACAGGTTTGTCATTTCACTTGGTAAATAGGCACTATCCCCATGAATATCATGAAAATTCTGATAATGCTGGAGCTCTGTTTTGGTTTTCTGTCTAGAACAGTATTTTCAAAACCAGAGTATCCCTAAAGCTATATTAGCACCCTGCTTGGTCTAAAATCTTTGCTATTAAAGTTGAAAATCAAACCCCCAAAGGGACCCGGTAGATTTTCTCTTTCACTGGAGCTGTCAGAGATGGCCCTCCCCTCCCCAGCAGACTAAGAAGAAAAGGAATAAGTAATCATTATCAAGGAACACGTCCTCATCACATCCTGTGCTAGGGGCCTACAAACGTTATCTCATTTACGTCCCCAAGCAAACCCTTTGTGAATACTCTTACTATTGTTCACCTGAGTCAAATGAAGCTTGGAGTAAGTAAGCCCAGTGTGTCAGCTTTGACACGGGCTCCTTTCTGTTTCCACGGGTAAAGCCGAGTAAAAAAATGGACCTTCACACAAAAACTCACTAAGTATAGGTAAACCACTAGCCACTTCCTGTTCTCCCAAGATTCAGTGGGGAAGAAGGGAACGAGACTGTCTAGCCCAAGGGAAGAGTCAAGTGCACCACTCCCAGTCAAGTTCAACACCTTTTGGAGGCAAATACATTCCGAGAGCCTTTGAGTAGCTGAGAAACTGCAGTGTTCTATGTCGGCCTTGGGGGTGCGTGGAGGTGGTAGGGGGTGTCATTCTAGCACCTTCACCAACTGCTCTCAGTGGTGGCACAGCCTGGACCTAACACCTGCTGATTCGGGCCATCCCAGCCAAACGACCATTGGGCCTGCTTTGGGTGTGGTCCTGCTTTTAATAAGAGAGCTTGGGCTCCCAAGACACAAATAATTCCAAGTATAATAGCTAACCCAGTCATAAACTAATTTCAAACATAGCATCGGTAATTATATTCAAACTGCAGTATTATAATCAAATTGCCTTAGCCAGTTTCATATTTAATTTCTAAAGCTTCCATTACTTTGAACAACAGTCATGTGTCCAAGCAAAGAAAGTCTTTACTATAAAGTGGCTCTAGATTAGGAAACTCCTGGCTCTTATGAAAGAGACTGTTCTAAGAACTTCTACCCAAAACCATACTCCAACAGCCAAAGAAAAAAACTGACAAAGCCTGGACTGTAAGCCAGGTCAGACTGACTGGTGCACCAAGCAGAGGAATCCCCACACCGACAAAATCACGCTAAAGAAGATCAGGGCAGAAATGTCACCTTTGTATGGTGACTGAACCACAGACAGCGTTTCAATCCTCACTTTACTTCTCATCGTAGAAAGTAAGAAGTCCTTTCACACGACTGGGCAAAAAGAGGGTTGTGTCTAAGTCATAAGAATCCGTTTCCTTTCAAGTTTTCTCCCCACAGTGTCTACTTAGAAAGGAGTTAAGCCCTCAGGCTCTGTAAGCAGAGACTTGATGTCCAATTTCATCCTGCCAGAGGTTGCCAGCCCCCAGACACGTTCCCTTTCTGCATGCTCTTCTGTGAAATGGAACTATTAACAGGACTCAGGGGGCTTGTTGCGAGGACTAAGTAGGCCAGTGCCTGGTACAGTGTAAATACTCAGTATATGGTAAATGTTGCTGTAATTGCTAACAAGTGAAGTGTTGTAAACTAGTATGTAAACTTTTGAATTCTTTTTCTCCTGAGTTCCAGTCTGTTTGGCCCCTAATGGCAAATTCCATCAAGGGAGTTAGTCCTTGTTAAGGCCACCCAAACCTGAAAGAGATAAATGGACCCTTCGCTGCAGAAAAATTGCCTTCTGAACTAACCCCTTCTTGATACATCCCAGCTGGTGTGTGCTTTCTTTCTTCTAAGACAAAAAAAAAAAAAAAAAAAAAGCCATGTTGGAATTGGATTGGGGACATTATCTTGTGATGATTAAGGGAGGTTATTACTAGACCAGTGCGTGAAATAAAAGCTACCTGCTTTCACCTAGGGAACTCCTAAAAATAACCCTCTATTCCCCCAGCAAACAGGCAAGAAGAAGAAAGATTCCAGTAATGGATAGCATTACAAATCCTTTTTCGTGTACTCTGCTCATCTAAATTAGCACATGATGCCTTGGCCCACCATCTCTCAGAAATTTTCAGAGGTGCTACCTCATCCATCAGGTCCCGTGTAACGGCCCAGGAGGCACCAAGAAGCATATTTCTCTTTTTCTACTGCCTGTTTTTCACCAAACTGAATCAGCATTTCTAGGAACTCAGTTCCAGTTTTGAAAGGTAATATCTTCTAAAGATGGGGATGGCAGCATTTCTGGAAATTCTAACCCCTCGGCTGAGAGATGAGCTGGTGAAGGTTAGAAATTTATCCCCCACTGACTTCCTCAAAAACTTTCCATGTAAAAAGAAAAGTTAGTTATATATATGTAAAACAATATTTTC